>WURS02099268.1:0-50032 GCA_011762765.2 Rhinocypha anisoptera | reverse complement strand
AACTGCATTCGACATGTCGAATGCATTGCCACAGTGCGACTCCGTCCACCTCACGACCGTCCGTTCTCATAGCTGGTAGTAACGCAGAGTGTGGGTAACCCAACACTATGCGCACACAACAATGAAATGGACAATAAAACTAGAACAATAACTATAGAAACTATAAAATCCAGCCCAAGTAAGGTAAAGTCTAATAACAATAATCTAATTAACGCCACTCCCTCCACAAGTGCCACCGAAAACAAGGGAATCACAAAGGTACCTCTTTCGGGACAACTTTTCCTTTCCAAATCATCCTTTTTTCGATTCGAAAACTCTATCGGGACTGAAGATAAGACCGGAAAAGACCCATCTTCAAATCAACTTTTTTTCACCACCAAATCTCTTCCTCACCTCATTCTCAGTCAATCAGAAAAGTGCTCGTGCAGTTCATGTGCGCATAGTGTTGGGTTACCCTGTGAGGCCACTTCCCTGTAGTGGCTGCCTGAAGGCCACCCCTCCAGCTCGATTCGGCAGAGAGTGATGCAACGTGACGGCTCAGTTTGTCGGCGCCACCACGAGACCTCCTTATTTGGCCATCTGGTTGCATCTTGCGCTCCATTCCGCCGACTCTCCGATTACACAAACAAGACACACACACATACATACATACACACATATACACACCGGTGATGGCTCATTGCTAACCTTACCCATGGAAGCTTGCCTGCCATGCAGCATTGTCCAGCTCTCTTTTCACTATGACGCTTTTTGCCTTATGTAATGAAAAGTGATTCTATTAAGATTTTCATTTCGATCGCGACCTTCAAGTTAAAATAATCACGAGGAGTCAACGGAAGAAACTAACTCTCACTCTACATTGATCTGCTTGGGTTGTTTTCAACTTCTGATTCGGAGATAGTCAAGAATGAGCAACTGTGTTCCTACGTTGGAAAGTTTATGGCTAATTTTGGTGACCAGTCTAGTTGAAACGGGTGGAAATATCTTGCAAAAAAATCTATTAGTGTGATGAACTCATGCACCTCTTTTTATTCTATGCAAATCGCAACCAATAAAGCTACTGCTTAGCAGTTGGCTAAAGAAACCAAGACTTAATTTAGATTAATGATTGGCTTCTTTTTGGTGTGCACTTTGAAGTGTCAGCTGGAAGCAGATTTATACCAGAATCTGTTATCCTACTCTGCACTATTGTTTTAATACGCCACACTGGCTATATTTAGTCGACTCTAATCGACTTGGCTATATATATTGGAAAGAAAGAAAGATGGGAGCTTTCTAGGCACAATTGTTGATGAGCGCTTTGCTCCTCGCTCGTTGCTAGTGTGAGCATGTGTTTATTTGTGGAAATATGTTTCAAATCGCCTAATATAGGCACAAAGATTGATCGTTTGTCTTGTGTAATATTTCCAGTGGTCTATTGTAGTATGGACCCACGTGGAGCGAGAGAGAGAGAGAGAGAGGAGCCACCTGTGCGCAACCGATTGAGCACCTTGACCGAGTGCTAAGTTTGTCAATGCCACAGGATGGTCCACTGGCTGCGAGGTGTTGAGCGAAGTGTGTGCGGCAATGAACCGCCAGTCAGGCGACACTTGATGGATTTGTGACAACAACAGTGGGGGAGAGCGCCGTGCTCCGGTGACACTACTCAGCTGAGTCCGCACCCGACCTAAGCCGGCACCCACCTATCACTTTACTACTGATCGAATCGAGGCGGCATTGCACCCAAGTTGCGCCAGTCGGAATCCAGCCAATTGGCTTCTCCTCTCTTTCGATTATTCCCTTGGTTGCACTTCCAGAAACGTGTGCACGCACGTACTTTAGCGAAGTTGGCACTTCGGGTGTACACACCAATTGAGGGGCAAAACTGCGTCTTAATACTGTCATTAAAATATTACTACTCTAACTTAACTTAGAAACAAACAAACTCGACCGGAACTCGGCTTCTTTTCCATTGCACGAGAACGGTCCAAAGCCCAGTTGGGTCTAGCACTGTTTTGGTGCACAAAAGACGCCGTGGCACTTTAAGGTTTCTTTGCGTTGAGTGCCATCCAGGCAAGAATGCGATATTTTTATCTATTGCATTACATGCAGAGAAGAGGAGTGTGTTGTTGGAAGCAACGAGTAAACCATCTCGTTTGCGCCAATTTGGCTTAACTCTTTCTTGGCATTATAATTGGCGCGCAAAGAGTGCACAACTCCGTGCCACTACAACTCAGTCAATCCTTCCTTTTTGAATTCTTTAAAATTGCCAATTCTTCATCCTCGTCTTTGGCTTTGTTCGCTTGTGTGATGGTGGGCGCGTGTAAGACAAGATTGCCGGCTTAAAGCTGCGCTCACCGTGTTTGACTGTGTTGGTTGGCACCAAGCTGACACTGGTGCGTCACACTCTTCACACGACGTGGGCGAGATGATCGGGAACCTACACCATCAACAAGCAAGTAGTTTTTTCTCTCCGGTCTCACAGCATTTACTTTGTATTTCTTTCACCACTGACTGACTCATCCTCATTGCAAGACATGAATTTGATATACGACGCAAAGCGCAGTGCACTCTGCAAATAGCATGGCCTTCAGTGTCACATCGAAGAGGGTTTCAACTGTTGCAATGTTTCTCTGGTGCTCTGACCGTTACTGATCGAGTCAATCGAGTACAAGATTGTTGAACAAGCCAGTGCCAAGTGGTGAAGCGAAACTATTTTGCTAACCTCAACTGGCAATTCTGTGCTCGCATCAAGAGGAGAGGAGGATTGCAGTGGCGTCACCATATTCCGTCAGGTGTGTGGGTCGGAGGCGTGCACACACCACGCACACCACACATCACACTCGGCGCGGCCATTTGCGCGGCACGCGCTTCCCGAGGTGGACGTCCTCTGGTCAGGTGTCCAGACCAAACCAGTCCGCCAACAGAGGTTGTCAGCTGGATCGTGCGGTCAATCCTCACCCTTGCCGCTCAGCTACTGCGCCATCGTCTCTCCACCGATTACAACCAACGAGTAGCACCAAGTCACTGCAAGCCTGTCGCAGCTAGCTATCTCTTGTGTCTATTAGTGGTATTGATTGGCCAGATGTCCATATTTGGTGGCAGCACCAGGCGACGTCAAGCAATAATCATTTCGAATTGAATTATTAAATCTTGAATCTTGCTCGTGTCTTAATTTATACGATTTCTCATCTGTGGTTCAGAATATTTATTCTTATTTTTTCACGTTGGCACAATTCTGATTAACAATTTTCAACTTTTTGCAATGCAACGCTCCAACAGTCGCCAATCGACTGGTCGTCGAAACTCCAATCGAACCAGCAATAGTTTTAAATTTCACAATTTTGTCTTTAATGAAGCTAATCAAAAGTTTTGCTTGGAAGAGCAACATGGCAATAAAAAGATTACCGTACTTCACTGGCGAAAGGAAGAAGATGAAAACAGAGGGATGCGTTCTTGCGAATCCGACTCGAAGCTGGTGAAAAGTGACCGAGCCAACCACTTACCCACTTTGTTGTCTACCGATGACGAGTCAGAGGAGTCGGTCAACGAAACTGGCACCAGTGGTGAAAGATCTAACCGAGTACACCACCGCAAACGTCTCAACACTGGAGTAGCTGCTTCAGCATCTTCACCATCTGCTTTACTGTCCACTTCCGTTTCAGACTCACAGAACTCGCTTCCTCAACAGTGTTCTGCTTTGAGTCTTAACTTAGCTGATTCTTGTGGTCTTCCTTCAGGATCATCTACCACTTCTTCTCTTTTTCATTCACCTGATCGATTAAGCCAAGAATTGATCTCTAAGTACAACTTGAGCTCTTCATCAGTCACTACCACTTCTTCTTTTCGATCATCTTCTTCGTCTGCCTTTAATTGGCCGGCACATTCGTTGAATCATTCGCTAGACAGTCTTGATCTCAATGAAAGTGTTCATCTAGCGTTAAATAGTCATCGGAAACCTAATCCAGTTAGTCGCGTTGTGAGTTGTGAGGAATCCGATTCCGAAGAAGACAACTCTGATGAAGATAATGACGAATTCTACCGTCGGTACTCCTCTTTTCAGCAGCAACCACGCAAAGAGCTTAACACCTTTTGTGATGAACTACAGACACAACCACTCGATTTGTCAATCAAGTCGCGCCGTGATCATAACAACAACGCCAACAAGAAGGATGTATTAGTTGTCAGTGAGTCACCGCAAATTAAGTTTCGAGAGAATGAGGTGAACAGTGCAGTAAAGAATTGGTCTCATTCCTCTTTGGGTCGGTTGTGGCATAACTCACGAGAGTCACCTCGGTTTACCTCGGATGTGTGCTTGTCCGACAGTGATTTGGCAGATTCGGCTCGTCGAACTGAGTCACTCAGCCCTTCAACTCTGATCTCAGCTATCAAATGCTGTTCACCTCAGTCGAGTAGTACTGCCCACTGGTCTGAGCATTGGCCCGGTGCTCAAGGTCAAGCCCTTCTCAACCCTTTTCTGTTGACTAAGGAATCAACTAACCAGGATGGCAGTGGCAAGCTTACTTCATCACTCAACAACAGTTCTACCACACACCATCACTCTTCTTTGTCCAAATTAGACTTGCCAGATGTTCTAGACAGTTTTCTAGAAGAAGAGATTTCTAAGTTTTTGCATTCAAATTCTACTATTGCACAGAGAAGCAAAACAACAGATGATATCAATGAAAAAATTGAAAACAAACTTAGACTACTTCAACAAGAAGTACTCAGCAAACGTTCCAGGAATTCCGATAATTTGGAACTTTTTGACCTTGACTCTTCGAAAAATCATCTCAAAATGCATTTCAAGTTAAATGCAAACAAGAATCTAGAGCCCTACGGTCATAGTGAAACCAGTAAAATTCGTTTGAATAGTGGTTCTTGTCGAGATTCGTCGACTCTACCAAGAATGCGAGTAAATCATCGAAACCAGATTAAGCGCCATCTAGAAGACGCGTTTAAACAAAATGGATTTCTTATTAAGGTAACAAATTAAGACTTGTTTGTTTGCAAAAAGTATTAAAGTGATACTATATTGACTTTCAGACTAAACAAGTGAGTGATGCTAACAATTCGGCAATGTTTTGTAAGTTTCGACAATTGCGCAAGTATACCCGGTACTATCTCAAGTCATGGCAAAATCAATTGCCCGATGAAGTAAATAAACTGTGGAAAGGATTCCTTCCACCAAAAACCGAACGACCTTACTTTATCACCTCAACTCCTGCGCTGACTTTGCAAAATACAAGCTCTGCTCTGCAAGATCCACCACTATAACAGTGAATCTTCTACATTAATCTTCTTTGCTCTTTCTAGTCAATTAATGTTTTTTTGCTGCTTTGATTCTAATTGATTGTGTAAATACGAATACAATTACGATTTTACTTTGATGTCCACAAGCTCCCACTGTAACGTAGTCTGTGATGTATGTTGCTGTAAGTGGAATCTGTCAAAGCCATGCTCATGGCATCGATTGTGTGTCCCAATGTGATTCTGCTAGACTGGCCTTCTATTAAAACCGACCGTACCTAAGTCGCAGTCAATTTAGTTGTGATTCAATCACGGCCACTTCTAATAGCTTCACCCCCAATGGAGTGGACCAAGCGACCAAGCTGCAGGATGCATCAGTGCAGCTGTCATCATCAATTATCGATGGCTGGTGAGTGTGGTCATCGCTCGAGTGGCGTCTAATGAATAGCCGATCAGTGCCGAGTGGGACTTTGTGGTTGATGGGCAAAGTGTCGCGCGTCGAGTTCTCGCCACACCCACTCCATCCCGGTGCTAATGATGCGCACACTCTACTGGTTTCACTTCTTCCTAGGCCCACTAGCGGTTTCACAACCAGCCCCAACTTGTCCCACTCCACAGTGGGCAAGAGGGGCATCGAGAAACGGAAATTATATTTGCATGCATGCCAAACCGCTATTGTCAGTTCTCTTTAAACACACGCATTGGCTCGATTGTGCTACAGGGAGTAAAGCTTTTGTGTGTGTATGTGCTAACGGGCATGGTTTTGTGTGCAAACACATCACTAGGGTCACCAAGCTGCCACCGGGGACAAGCACTCATCCACTGGCAAATGTAAATCATTTGCACTTGTCGAGTAAATTGAACCAATTTAGACGCGATCGATGCCCGGTGTGAGAAGACTGCGGTGGTTGGTGTGCTGGTGACATCGCCATAGCTCGCTACTCCACTCAACTCTCTTTGTATTTTAATCGTCCATTTATTGATTTTGGTAACAACAACCACAAACAACAATAAAGCTGACTGATGGCGTGATGTGTGTAAATCATAGATTTGTCATTGCTTTTGATCAGTAGTTGTTCCAGCAGACTTCTTCATCTGACAATAATTCATGTTTTGCTTGCTCACACCATCATCATTCATTACAATTCATCATAAAGAAAGCGTTGGGTTAAAGGACACAGTGTGTTTGGTACTGCCTAAACTCGTTTCAATTTATCACTGCAGATCCCTTGTTCGAAACTCACTATCCCACATCCGCGGCATTGTCAAATTGAGAATTTAAATTGCTATCTTTGGAAGTGAGTCCAATTTTCAAACTCATTCACACTATTCGCTCAATGGCAGACTCGTTGGCAGAACACTTGATTTTTGTATGAATCGTATGATAATTCACAGCCTATAATACTATTATTAAAGCGTCTCAGGGCTTGTAAAGAAAAAAATATCAATACAAGTTTCAATATAGCAAATTAATTTTTTCAACAAAAATTGAAAGAATAATCACTAACTCTGATTCACGCAGATCGATTTTTGGTCTATGGTAGCGTCTTAACGTAACTAATGACAAAATATTAAATGGTGCCAATCAATTTGAAGAAATGCACAAAAGGAAACAAAGAAAAATTAATTTAACTTAATTACTGCTTTTATCGGTAACTGATTTTGAGCTTGGATAGTTTGATGCAAATGGGTGTCGGTTCTCTTATGTTGAGATCACACGGCTGGGTGTCAGTGAGCCCGCTTGCAAGCTCGTTCCCGGCGGCGCTCTAGTTGTCACGAATTAATTAATACTCCAAGCCAAAGCAGCACAATGACACTGAGACACAATGGAAAGTGTCGAGTGTGTCTCTATCCACCAAATGCCACTTTAAAACCGACTCTCGTTTTTGCCCCATTCGTCATTAGGACGCTGAGTAGCTCGCATCTCGACTGACTCGTCTCACGATGGCAACGGCACGCTAATTGGCCTAAATCATCACTTGCGAAGCGAGTGGACGGACCAGTGAAGTGGGTTGGCAAGGCACAATTGTTCCTTGGTACCAAAATTGGCTCAGACTCGAGTCGAGTTGCAAGTGTGGACACGGCATAAGTGCTTCAACAGCGCAACCGTGCCCATTGACCTATCCGCCAAGCTAATCCACTCGGATGGTCACTATCGATCCATAATTAGTTACCGCTTTCAAACTTTTTGGTTCGCCATTCAACTCGTCTACCATTATTTGCTTTGTGAGTTTCAAATTTAATTCAATTAGATAGTAAAACAAAGAATCAAGCTTTGACTGACGCTTTTATTTACAATATATATATATAGTTTTAAAAATGGTGATTTTTCTTCATTATAGATGACTAATTGGATTGCTGCTGCCATCACAAGGGGCAATGTGGGGGGTTTGTGCTCAGTAGTGGCCGTTTGGGCCAAAGTCGGTCTCGGCCATCTCCTCTTCCAACTCGACCACCTCATGGTTGCCTTCCTCGGCAAGTAGTCAGACGTGAGATGCACTGCCAGGCCCTAGAATTGTCTCAAGTTGAACCAGTCGCAGCTCGCACATCTTCATCGGTACAATCGATATCAATAAGACAACGATCAAGAAGTAGAGTTTGATCGAGAAACAAACAAACTCGCTGATGCCAAAAGATGCTCCCAGGCCAAGATGAGTGAACGAGTAGAGTGTCAACAAGGCATAGTTCCACTCGTCAGAGCAAAAAGTTCGCAGGACATTAGCTGCAAATAAGCGAAATCCAATTAGTGCCAATTGCAATGTCATTCATGCTGTTAGTTTTAGTAGTTAGTCACTTGTCAACACGATATCTGCAATAAATATTTGCACCTTTTCTACACACTAACTCATCATGTATTTTTCAAGTTTAATGTTTTTCTGCATTATTTCACCTTTTAAAATTTTTTACAAAGTAATTTATTTAATTGTTGCTACAAATAAGATTAAATGAAATGGAATGCCATGAAAAGAATTTTGCGATCAAATTGTTGGTACAATGGAATTCGGGTTGAAACAACCTAAAATAATTATTTGTGCAATTAATTTGTTTTTTTCCCGTGCATCTGATCGCGGTACAGGAATGGCTATTGGCTAAAGCAAAATTCTCGCTTGTGCTAGCTTGTGTATTCGGGTAGAAGAGAGAGAGAGAGAGAGAGCGGTGTCCGATGGCGCACTAGGTTTGAACACGATGCTGCATAATGAGAGCGTAGGATCTCGGATAAATGATCGGCAAGACGAAGCATCAATTAGGTTGTTTTATGCAGTGAATAGTTCCGCGGGTTTGCGTGCCAGTCAAATCAGGCCAACACATTGGCCCTTTCTTTATGGTTGGTACACAGTGGACATTGACACTTGCCTGTTTAGTTATCGCCAGCTGGTTTTACCAACGACTCAAGCTTCTAGTGTACTTATCTCTGGCACTGTTCGCTTCAACTCCAGTGCCTTGGTTTGCGGTTATATTAAGTGGCACCAAACTCTAACTTGCCTCTAGTTGTGGCTCACTAATATTATAATATAACGACAATAATTTTATTGATGATTGAGTATCCTGAGCAATAATCACGCTCTCGATTGAGTCATTTTATTTAGTTACTCTCTGCTTATAGCACTTTCCTAAAGTCAGCAATTTTTTAGAAAGCCAAGACAGCACTGTCAAAGTTTGATATGATTGCAAATGGCATTTGATCTCTTTATTTCAGTTTCATGGCAAAGAAAGAGAGATTCCTATTTCTCGTTCTTTTTGGTCGTTTGATGGCATCTCCTACTACAGTTCTCCCCCTTGAACTGGTCATTCGGTCTAAATCACTGCGCTTAATTTGTTGCATCGATTTGGAAGCATTGAGAAACTTACTGAGAAGTAGTGTTTCCCAGATGGCATTGGCCAGTGCCCAGCAAGCAGTGATCACGTAGTAGAGAGGTAGGTCGTCATTAGGTCGCCAGAGGCAGAGGATTGCAAACACGCCGAGTTGACAGATGGCGCCCGCCATCAAAATCAATGGCCGGTGAATGTGGCGTACGAACTCGTGGACGAGCAAACTCGCTCCCAGGTGGACACAGCCTCGCGTCAGCATCACCAAACCGATCGCATCGAGGCCTAAGGCACAGCTCACATAGAGCTGTCACGATAGGAAAAAAGATGGAGACACAATTAGTTCGCTCTCAGCAGTTGGCCGTGAGATGCGAAACCTAATTAGGCCTAGTGCCAAACGCGCACTCAGCTTGCTTGATTAGCCCTCACGCAGCCCAAGGCAGCCACTTCCAACCACCACCAACCTTCCCAAACAGTCATCACTAAAACTGATTTAATTCGATTCTAACTTTGTTGTTTTTCTAGGAAAATTAACACATTTTATTAAATTTCATAAAATAAAAATTTGAGTTGTGAATCTTAATAGAACTTTAAAGTTTAACTTTAAATTAAACTAAATTTAAATATAATTATAAATATATTTAAATATGTTCATAAACATGATAAATATAAATATAAAGCTTAATTTTAGAGGCGAAGTGACATTTAATTTAAGTAAACAAAAGATATTTATTTCATGAACAAACGTTTTGTGTTAAGATAATGCTATAGCAAACACATGCACTAATTCGGTTGGTTTTATGTGCTAGGCTTGGAGCAATATGGTTCCAAGTGGCTCAATCAAATTAACGTCTTGTATGCTTCCATTCAGACAAGCCTTGCATTTATCCCAAATTAGAATAAGGCAGAAAGAGGATAGTTTAGGCAAATTGCACCGCACTTCTCTTTTATCTTCTTCCAACCGTCTGCCGCTTATCACAATAGCGCTCTGTAATTATTTGCGGGCTCATGAAGTTGTCTATTTGACTGTTTTTAACCATTACAGGCCTAGTGCAGAAAGGATACCAGCAACTAGGAAACCAGAGAAACGCGATTTTTTGCTTGAAATGAATGCCAATCTACCTTGTTAAAGTCGGCAACAAAAAATCCTTGCTCGAGTCCAACGAAGAACGCCATTGGAAGCAGCAATCGCAAGTGATGATCATGCAAGGTACGAAACAAAACATTTCGAACCGAGCTGGATAGGAAGCTTCGCTCGAGTGGGTCTTGCAGTTGCAAGTGATTTGTCTGCTGAAGGAGAAGCATGATGGCGGCGAGCACTAAAACGGCAATCAACACGAACACCGAGATGAGAAGGACGGAGAAGGAAGCACTGAAGGGTTGCCACACCACCGACGGGTGCCGATGAAAGGAAAAGACGTAGTAGAGTGCTCTCTCGCAGTACTGCTCTCGGAAGACACCACCACACAACGAACCACGATGATTGTCAGGCCACGAGACACTCGGTGATCGATGACACCCAGTGTTATCACACTCTCCAAACGAATGATTTGCAGCGTAGCTTCCCCATTGGCGTTCAGCACCTGCTAGTCAAGAACCAACTGTCAGATAATTGCCAAAGCTAGTGGACAACTGATAATGTGTGTATTCGAAAAGAATGGATCCATTTGGGTGATTTCAATTTGTGCAGCCACACATTACATTACATGATTGGCGCTAATGAAGATAAATGTTTATTTTGCCCAGACATCGCTAGCTGAGTATCAAAGCTATAGATAAAAGCCCGTGGTCTGGGTCTGACAGCTGTCGGGATTAGTGATCGGGACCTGCAAGGGTGTTTGGTTTGGAAAAACCGAAGTGTTGCATCGAGTAGTGTTAATGCTCAATGTTCAGTGACACCACACTTAACGACAAGTCGCCTCACTAAGCAGAACAATATCAAGTCTTGCTGCACTACTCGACTCCGAATTGTCTTAGGGTGATGCAATTAATCCTCCATTAATAGTAAAACTTGTAAAAACATGTCTTGCTTTAGTTGAGACCGCCGACCGATACAGTTGCGTCAAACTAGTTTGGAATACAAATTGACTTCGGTGAAATATGCACTTAGATGCAACTATCCCGTGATTTGTCTGGCTTGACTAGTGGCACTGAAATGATCCTCCCACCACTACAGTAGCGATTCAGATAACAAGAAAGCAATGACCATAGTGGGCAGTAGACAAGACGGTTCCATTCAGTGGCGTCATGAGTGCTACTGTGGCCTGCCAGCAAATCGATCAATCACTTGTTTTTCGTCTCTAGTTTTTGGAGGTTCACTTAAAATTCCGTCAGTGTAACTGCCAAATTAAATTGAAAACAGTGGCAGAGAAACGCATGACCAATATCTGATGTCTTGGACCCGATTCGGATAAGGTTGTAGTCTGGTGACTCTTCTAACTACAATCTGGTCCACAATTAGCATTGACATCACTAAAGTCTGTCACAGACGTCGCTAAATAACTTGATTGGCTTCGCCTCTAAACTGGATCAGGAAGCGGAAATTGCTTTTATGTGATCGAACGAACGAGCAAACAGGGAGAGAACTATCTCAAACCGTACCGTGATGGATGGCTGTGATCGAGTGCTGGCTTGGAGCAAGTGTTGGCGGCGAGGCATAGTAGAGCACGATGAAGACTAGATGGCCAACAATGTGCGAGGGACAGAAAAGCAGCAAATGGAAGATTCGCTGGTAACGCTCTTCCTGATATCGTTTGATGACTGGCGTCAAGTGCACAAGTCGAGAGATGAAACTAGATATGAAGTCCAGTTGGGCAGCATAGAAAGGGCCCACAGCTAAGGCAAACAGTAAAGCGCCTAGCTGAAACACCAGGAAGTTGGAGGAGAAGTGGACGAGCACAAAAAGAACGATGGAAGCAGCAGCGAGAGCTAAAATGCGATTTGGCCCGAAGCGCGTCACACAGGCCTGAGCGTAGTAGACAGACAAGGCACTGACAATGAAGGCCACCGACAAGCCGATAAAAGTCCATGGCCCATAGAAATAACGGTCAAGTGAAAGGAGAGTATGCACCAAACTGAGTGATACACCAGATGCTATGCTTAGAAGAAGAAGGTTATGCACTAGACGACGCTCGGTGCGCACAAAGCCATCGCCAGGAGGGTGATCGTGCAAAGGACAGTAGTGGTCGCTTCGTGACATCGAATGTGGCCTGTCGCATGGTAACATAGGCCCAGATGCACTTGAGCACAGTGGTGGCAGAGTGGTCATGCAGCGATGAGAGATCTCCTCGTGACATAGTCGAATTGGGTTGAGGTCGAGTGCTGATGCAATGGATGGCACGCCTGCCCCTCGTGGTGCGCTTGCCTGCTCGAAGTTTCTGCCCACAGTGGCTGACATAGCACTGAACATGGAACAATCGTACCCAATATTAGTAGTACTATCAAGCTTGCCGAGTTGCCAAACTGTCTAATCGAAGCAATTGTAACATTTCCGGACCATTAGAAAAGATCTATCTAATCCCCTCACCAATCTCACGGCACCTGATCCTTTTTCACACTTGCAAGCAAAGTAACAAAATTAACAACACCGTTAACAATTAGGCTTAGTTCTTGATCAATCAATGTAATATTAATTTAAATCATCTTAACATTATAAATGTTGGCATCAATAATCATAACTATTTTGGTTTGATAAAAATTAATAGATTTAGCAAAGAAAGCGCAAATGTTCTCTGCTTGATATGAATGTGCTTACAGACAACAATGATGCACTCAAAGTGGTAAGCAGATTGTAATGGATCAATGCAAGATGACTAGTTGCTGGCTATGACTAGAGCAAACGTTGCGCATTGCACGATCAATAATGGATGCGGCCAAGTGATACCGTGACACGCATTTGCAACTGACCACTTGCCCCAACAATTTATCGAGCGTCACCGTTTACGAACTCAATGACTGCACCTCAGTGCTTTGAACAGCAAGAACAAACTATGTTATAGTTAATTCAAAATCATTTCTTACAAAATAACAGTGATAGTCAAGTTATACTCAAAGAGTATAATTTATTATAATAAATCCTGTGCATGTGAGAGGTTGTTTAGATTGAATTGTATTCGCCAACGCGTGAGGCTCGAGTTATTGAGTTGCTCTTGCCGGAGCTCAAAGCAAACTCAGATCAAAGTCGATTATTAGAATGAATTTAAAATGACATTTGCATAGAGAGTGTTGCTGATCGATGAAGGCACTCGAATGTGGCCCCGTCGCGATCACTACTAGCTGCTTAGCCAAGCGACTAATGTTTGGCGCTTGATTGAGGCCAATCGATGACGAATTGTGGCTAGCTTGCTTCTTGTTTCCTTCCCCCATACCATACACTCTCTAACGAGACCCAACCGCGGCTAATAGAATCAATTGAAAATAAGACGTCACGACCTATAATATAACATTAATAAAATTTCGATTTAGAATTTTGTTTTAAATGAAAACAAATGGAAAATTATGATTTCGAAAGAGTGAGCCAATTTGTATGTGTGTTCATGTTGCTGTTGGTAGAGAAATGCAGCGGCAAAAGAAAACTAGTTTGGGTGAATGGCTGCTCGGACAACATCGATTCAATTTGCTGACTGGCTCGACTTGCACCCGGACAGCAACACGCATTGACGCGCCGTTGGTGCCGTCCCACCACTGAATTCTTTTTTCTTATAATAAGTTTTTCTTAAAATGGCTCACTGTAGAGTTGAAATGGGACAAAGGCGAGCAACGAGTCCAATAAATTATTGATATTGCCGCATCGGATCAGTTGTGCAAATATGCCGGGCCTCGAGGTGTAGTGGACCAGGGTGTTCCAAGTGGATTCGCCAAGCGTTATGATTTATGACTTGACATCGCAGTGACATCAGTGCTAGCATCAATTGACCGCTTCGCTGCGCCTCATTGGTGCAAACCAATCGCACAATACCGAGCATATCGACTAGCCTAAAATAATCCAAATTCCAAAGCATCTTGCTTGTTTGCTTCGTTGCTCATTGTTGGGTTATACAAGGTTGGCATGTGTACCAACTTGCCACTGGTTAGTCTGATTTGATCAAGTTTACTATTGATAACAATTTACCATTCAGCTCTTAGCTTAAAAAAATTGTCGTTTCCTACAATAAAACAATAAATAATATCTATAATATCTTACAAGTTTTCCAAAGAAAAATAACATTGCATTACTCCTATTGCATTTTGTAAAAACACAATTCTATTTGAATTAAAATTGAAATTGAATTAACTCTTAGATTCCAATCAATATCGGATCTTCTAGATCAACATCACAATTCGTTACATAATCAAATATGTTTATTCAAGACTTACTTCGCTAATCCTTTTGTAATTTTTTCTTTATCCTTTCTGGTGCTAGTTCCAAACAAGCAAAGATAATTTGAAATGCAAACAAAAATTGGTTTTTCTTAAATAAATACATTTTAAAATGAGATCGAAGCATTAGAGTGAAGTACGCTTGTGAAGGGCGCCTGGCAAGTAAACCTCGAAGCAGAGCAGCAAACCAGCACTGACGCCCAGGCTAACTCGCCACTATCACAGCTCGGCCTTTGTGAATCTTCCAAATCACAAGTGAAGCCATCGGTCAAGTGATTGGATGCATTTTAAAGTCATCTACACAATAACAGTTGTTGATATTGAAGCACCATTCTCGCCCACTGCTGTCTGTCTACTAGGCGTGTTAGCCAGGCCAAATTGAATTCGTCACACTGTCTCTCGAGTGCAATAAGCACTTGCATTGATTTGCACTGATTTTTGTTTGCTCGACAATTCCATAAAATGCACTTGTCAAGTAATTTCAAATTAAAATTTGTAACAAAAATTGCGCAAAAAGGAATGGGTTTAAAAAAACTGACAGATGATAAAATGAAATTAGAATCATTTTATATTTTAAGTTATGATACAAAACTAAACATTGTTGTTTATTGACTAGTGAGGTGATATTTAAACTTTTTTTCAATCTTATAAAAATCAGATGGTTAGCAGTGTAGTGTGGTGTCAAAACCGCAACAAAAGTTATTAAAAATGAGATTTCTACCCGGCGATGCGTATGAGGGGTAAAGCTGTCAGGTAATGTGTGATGTGCTAACCCAACTCTAAAAGGGCGCACTATGAAAGTGTCCAAGTGAAGCCATGGATGGACTTGACGTAAAACAGCCAAAGAAAGCAAGGTGTAGAGGCGCGTCACCTGTCACCGGTCCACAACCACAAGCACGCACTGCGCAATTACCCAAAATTGAAACTCGTCTCAGAGGAAAGGATCTGGCGCACAGTCCTTGCTCCGGTCGGACAGCGACATTGACAGTGGCCACACATGTGTACACAAACACACTCACTCACACACACATACAGCCAGGCCCATCACCATTGACAGAGTGTGTGACTGGGCCTGGCACGCACCAAACGCACACATGTAGCTGAACCCTGAAGTCTGACACTGAATAATTGATGTTTATCGCCAAAGTCTTCTTAATTATAATTAATAATAATTGCAAGCCGATTGCTAGCAGCAGCAAGTGTCGACGCTTTGATGAATGTAGAAGCAGAGGCAAGATCCAATTTCGAAAAGTGATTCCATGCAGAGATCTGAATTGCTCAGCGCCAGCTAATGTCAGCGCTTCATTCTAATTACAACCAACGATGTCTTCTCACTGAGTTGCTTCGCCATGCAGAGCAGGCGGACAGACAAATTGTGCTGGTCATCTAACGCCACTGCACTACTCTCCTTACTGTTACCATGTCATAATTGGATCGAAAGCGCCTGATGGACCTGCCCAAGAGCCAGTTTGTGTCTCTTGGCAATTAGGTCAGATCGTATCGGGTGACGTCTAGCTAGGTTCATTGTCTCAGCTACCAATGGAGATGTCACTGCTAGGTCGAAGTGTGCTGCCATTAATACACAAAACTGCCCATCTCCTAAGCAAACCCAACGCTTCTCTCTACGTTCTCTCTCACTTGTTCTAATGAAATAATAGTTACCGAGTGACAGAGCCACCGCCTTGCCTCTTTCGCAATCTGGTTAATAACTTTTAAAAATTAAATCTACTCAGCCTGAAGTGTTGATAAGACTTGGTGAAAATAGCCCAAAACGATCATGGTTGTCCTCCCTATTTCTGGTGTTAATCCTGGCTTGACACAAGCACGGTCACTTGGGATTGAGCGGCGTGTCGCTTGCAGCGCCTGTTGGCTGCTTGGCGCGAGTGACACTGCTAGATTGGCATTTGATAACATGCCATGTCCACTAGACCAACAACCATAACCTAAAGGTTAAATAATGATAAAATCAATGTTGTGGTTGTCCGTGACATTTATCTAATGTGACGCTCATATAAGATCAACAGTGGTCAAATTATTATAGTCATTCACACACATTTCATCATTTCACTGATGTATTGAAACAATTTTTTCCTCTCATTTGAAACAAACATTAAAAATTTAAAAGTATTAATAGATAATTTTATTTAGTTAACACTGACTTATAAACTAATTTAAATTGTAACAATTTTTAAAATTTTAAACTATTACTACTAACATAGTGTTTTAGGTAAAACAAAATAGTGTTAAAAACTGCCTAAAAGGTCAAATCGACAATATTCATTTAAAGAAAAAATTTCATTAAAATCTACAAATTTATAAAACCGTGCATGCATTGCTTAGTTTTACCTATAAGTTAGTTCCCGACATTCGAGATTTACACCAATGAAATAAAATAAATTGTTTTTTAAAGGTATACCTATAGGGAACTCTTTTGTCCAAAATTAATCAAAGAAATCAATCAACTAAATTATGTCTAATTTTTATACAAAAATGTCTTCGCTAGACGCTTAAATCTAACTCATCTCAGCTAATCTTACATGCTTAAAAACATATCTTATGGCTCAGGGCACAAAACAAAACTAGATTAAAGTGAACAAACAATTTAAATTGAAGAACAAAAGATTTGAATCAAATTGAATAAACTCTTTCAAATTCAAATTCTCTACTGCACATGTACACGTGTGACGAAACCGAAAATCGACAAAACTAGCTTAGTTAAGTTACAGGCAACACTCAACAATCGGCCTGCTCAAAAAAAGACCTCCATTATAAATCGCCATAGAGCAAGCGCACGCGTTACCTCTGACCACATTTCGAAAAAAGGCCACTTTGTACTGCCAAAGGTAGAGAACATTTTTGGCCGTTTCTTGAGTGTTGCCTGTATTTATAATTATTTCCACGGGGTAACTACTGGTTGTGATTAAACATACCATCATTATCACATTTTACAAATTGAATTGCATTTCACTATTTTTGGACCAAATCCGACCAGTTTTGTTGAGCAGTTATGGGGCTAATGCAGCAAAGGTAAGCCACTGTAAACTAAAATATTGCTTTTGTCAACTTTCATTTTCTTCTGAAAAGAACAGACTCCCTTCAAGGAAGCTCAAAGAAGAAGTTTATAATAATTTTAATGTAACAACTCTTTAGGTCAAATTAGAAAATTATATGAATTTTATTTATTAGAAATATAATAAGAATTATTAACAAAAAATTGAAAGAAAGTGTGTTGTTTGCTTGAATGTGAAAGAGAAGCAGTGAAAAATTTCCAGTATATGTTGCCTGGATTGTGGTTGCAGTGGCTAGCAGGCTCGACTGGCGGGTTGAGATTTGGCTCGACGAGATTCATTGTAATTGCGAGTGAAGGGAAAGTGGGAAGATGGAGAGATAAATAAATTAAAATGCCTAAAGATGGTTCTGATGAGAGGGAGAGTGAGGGTTGGTGGTTATGATTTCAGGATCAACGCACTTTGCCTATCCATGGCTAAGTGCAACATCGAGTTGGATCATTACAAGTCAAGCAACAGTAGGTACAACGAAACAAAAATATACAAAATTAAGTGATAAAAAGGAAAATTAATAAATTAAAATCATAATAAAATATAATTGACTTGATAAAAAGGTGGGTGGAGATGCCAAAGTGAAGCCAGTGGCGCTATCAGTGGACATGGTTGGTCTCGAGAGGCAAAGATGGAATGGGAAGTCGAGCACTCGGAATGGTGCAATGATTAGAGAGGGCACAGGCTAGGTGCGCGTTCCTACAACAGTTTTAGGTCCTGTCGACTGAAAGAAAGAGAGAAACTGGGCGTGCTCGATTTGGTGATACGCTAACAAACTGTGAAAAACACATTATGGTACTACACTAGATAGCTTAGATAGGAGGGTGAAGTGACTTGTAGGGGTAGTTTTAGGTGCAACCGCACTCGTCTACCACCATCTTAGGTAGATCCGCTTTGATGATGTGTCCCTCCTGATCAAAGTAAATTAATGAAATAGGTGAGAGCTTGGTGGGAGCACAGCACGGCGTGATCGAGGCATACGGGTTTTTGATACGGTACTCTTCAAGCACGTGCGAGTGGAAATAGGCTAGCATGTCAGGAGTGCGCATTTGCACGCACTCGCCCATGCAATAGTTAGCTGTGTAACCTTTTGGGTAAAGGATCCAGTCATCCCAACCAAGCTCGCTGAAGTCGACGTAGAGGGATTGTTTACAGCACTGCCGAATTCCATCCTCGCAGTTATATGCGTGGCGACGCGAGCGACGACGCAGTCGAGTCCGAGTGGTGATCACCAAGAATGGCCGTAAGTGACGCCCGCGTCGACCACTTCGAAGCAAAGTTGCCCCAGTTCGCCGAGCTTGGCCCGAGCGCATTTTGTTGATTCGACGCCGGCGATCCGTGCGAGGGTAAAGCGTGGCAGTCGAGTCAAACCCTGGTGGAGTTGTGTCCCAATTTGACTCTTGAACGGTGCTACGAGGGTGCTTGTGGGCTCCGCTCACAGTACGATAATGAGACAAGTCGAGTTCGAAGAGTTTGTTGCACCCAGCGCAGTCAATGAGAAGGGTAAGTCGCTGTGCGGTAGCAGCTGCCTCTCGAAACCACGTGCGAGCTCCTTTAGTGAGATCGATCTTGACCCAACCATGCCGACTCTGGTTGGGCATGCGGTACGTGTTAAGCAACTCGAATGATATGCGTTCATTGTAGGTATCGTTCCTCACGCCTGACTGCTTTTTGAAGAAAGGCGTTGGAAAAACGGGTTGCGGAGCATTTGAATGCAACCCAGTCTGGTTGGCTACTTTGAACACGTACAAAGTAACAGGTTTCTTGTAGATGGCTTCATGCTTTGTCTGGTCCATCTGGTTCCAGAGACGTCGGTTCACCATGAGTCGCACCCACAACACTGCGCTTGAGATCGATAGCTTGTGCAGATTGTCTTGTGGGGGAACCAATTCTACCAACGTGTGCCCATTTAGACGTCGACCTAGAGTAAAATAAATAATAATATTTATAAAAACTGCCAATTTTTACAACTTAACAATATATTAACTTTAACCTTATCCACTAGAGTGCAGCACTAATTTTGCATTTAACTAGGCAATATTAAAATTTTGCGCATTGTGTGACAGTATATGTTCGAATAATATTAGATGGAGAATGCTCCGTGTTTAATTAATAGTTGATCTCGAGTGTTTAGTCAGCATCAATAATAAATTTATGTAACATTTTTGTTTCGGGACTCAAACTCGATCTTGATTTATGATTATAATAATTGAATATTCAACTTTGACTCATTTGTTTTTTCTTTCAAGAATCAAACTTTTGATGAAAACTGAAACATTTATTCGATTAATTGCTTATACATAAGATGTTTAAATTTTGAATTCTCATAGTTAATGAACTATTAACAAACTTTTAAATTTTAAGCTTACATTTGCTAAAATGCTAAGACAATTTATTACTGCTTTAGTTTTATAAATGTACGCTTTATAACATTTATATAAGTTATTCTATGCATAAACTATAAATAAAAATAAGAGAAACCTTGCAGGGAATGTTTTGAAAAGTTTGATAATGCAATGGTGAAAAGTGTTTAGTTAGTGATGCTACAGTGACGATGATGGACTGTCTGGTAAGCAAGTGGACACCACTGCTCACTGCATTACTAAGTGCTGAGAGAGAGAGAGGATCAAATAGAATGGCAAATATTATGACAAGATTAGACAAATTATGCCCTCTTATCATGCGGTTTGACTCTTATTTCTCTGTCCGTTTGTCGGACCTTTTGCCTTGCCTCATCTCAAGCTAGAGCAGTGACTTGGTTAATGTCTGCGATGTCAATCGGAGATTGAAGTGCACGGCACTGCTGAGGGCTCGCAGAGATGCTCAGAATGCCGGACTAATGCCACCAGTGGTGAGCGGGGCATTATATAAAAGCCGCCGACTGGTGACGAGGCCGAGCTCGAGGCCACGACCGGCAATGTCTCAATTGGCTTGTGCCCCCACCACACCACCACACTACCGATGCCGCGTGAGGACGAACCAGGCACTAGAACGATTGTTCAACTGAGACAAGCTAGCGCGGTGATTTATACACCATTCTCACTGACTCATTTTGGGATGCTAGAGCACCGACCGAGCTGCGCTGACTACTGTGCACCACGCTGTCAGTCAACTAGCTCGCTTAGCTAGCATTGCCCACTAGTGCAGATCTTTTTATGATCGGTTCACTTTCTTTATGGGCCCGCGTGCCGTCACCGGCGATGTGATTTACATTCCAGCCTTACCACCCCCTTCAACTCTCTCTTGCCGCAATGTACTAGAGTGGTGAGGACCACAGATTCGACAAGGAAAGACATTGATGCCGCCGCACATGCCGCTCATAAGAGACAACCAGAAGATAATAAAACTTGAAAACTGAACCAAGCCAACTCTGGCCACCGGGTGTGCTAAGAACTCACTCACACTCTTTACCCCTATTACTGATGCGAAATTTGACTCGATTGGATTAGAGTATTTGCTTTCTAAACTGTTTACGTTAACGAAGAGGGTATTTATATAAATCAATCGAAACTATATGCATGTTTGGACACCAACAATGAGTGCTAGCGGTTAACTAGGGTCAATGATCCATTTATCACAGAGAATATTCAAGAAATTTTTTTAAAAATACTAATAATCAAGATATTTGCGTTAAAAACCTGTGCTTGTTTAAAATTCAAAAAACTCATTTCTAGTTTAATTCCTATTTATTTGCGGAATTTATTACACTTGTAATTATTATTTTTGCTTTTGGTTATCTCTAGTTTAGTTTTAAATATAGCCTTTTGCTACCTCTTGAACCAGACTCGTCAAACAAAATTCAGATAGACATTTTTCTGCTGGGAAAGAAATTTAACTGTTTCTCATATTACTCTTCTCTCTCTCTCTCTTTTTCTTTCTCTCTTTCTTTCTCTTCCTCCCTCAGTGTGAAAGCAAATGCTCAGCGGCGACTGAACTGGAACAGTGATTGTCATTGGAACAGAGTAGCACTGGGCATCGATCGCGCGTGGTTCTTCTTTTCATTCCAATTTGGTCTAGCAATGCCATATTCACACGAGCCTTTCTTCCTCACAAGTACCCTCAGAGACGATTCTTTCATTGTGATGACGATCAATAAAAGAAAAGAGAAATGCAAAGTGAACGAACAGAAAAATTTTAAATTTTAAAAGATAATTGTCTTCTGTCAATAAAATAGATCTCTGGTTATATTGTTTTTTAAGTTTTTCAACTTCTATATATAATGAGTTTTATTTGTAATTGACATAGCAAAAAAATAAGAGGATTAGAGACCTATTCTTGCTTTGTCAATTTTGTAAATTTATGCCGAAGAATTTCTAATAAAATTCTCAAAATGAATTAAATATTGTAAAAATCTCTTGTTTGTCAATATTCTGTGTACATCCTACACACGCTTAAGTTACGCGTTAGAGTTTAATAAAGTAAAATGATATAACAGTTCGATAGTATAATAGTTCGATTTCTTTGTGAATTAAAATGATTCTACTATATTTGAGAAAAATTTAAGGTGAAATCAAAATTTAGTATATCATATTCGAATTTTCTGCGTATAGAATACCTATGATCTATTAAACCGGAAGTTCTTAATTTAAAAATAACTTAGATATACTTGTTGTCATCAAAAATAAATTGCAACTTAGAATATTGTTGAGCTATTTTGGGAAATATCATCATAGTCATCATGGTTGTTAATGTCTCTGGTCACTAAGTCGTAATGCTTGTAGGAGGGACTTAGCGGGTTAGTTGGTAACATCCGGATTTTCTTATTGATTGAAATTGGAGAAACTGAGAGAGTCTGTGAATCGTTATTTTGGAATTTTTTATGTTATATCAAAACCATATCGACTCAAAGTAGAGAACATAAAAAATACTCCAATAACTGCTACACTCGTGTGAGAGAAAGAGTGAGAGAGACTACTTAATTTTATTTAATTTAATGCAAGAGAGTGAAGCGAAGAGGAAACCAAGTCAAACTGATTAGAAATTACGCCCAGGTTGACTTAATGCACAAAAGCATAGTACAATATATATTGGTATTCCATATAACTTTCTCACCTTGGTATTTCATTTCACTCTCGTATCTAGAATTAGTTTGCATTTCATACATCAAAATAAAATCTAACTAACTTCTGTTGAAGTAAATCTGGAAACGATAGACTCTCAAGAAACGTGAATGAGATATCTTAAAAGAATATTGTGAAGTGTGTGTGTGTGACGTCAAGACAACCATCGATATGCCATAACATTTACCCATCCGAAGAAAGTTTATGTGGGGAATTTTGGCGCTTTGAAACATCGATTCGAACAAAGTCAGCAAATCTGGTTTCCAAATCTTCCAATGATGCGCATACGATAATGAAGAGGCAAGACTGGACATAGGCCAAGCGGCATTAGTGAAAAAGTCTCATCGATAGAGGTGGTAGTGCGAAAAGGACACCTTGCAACAGGATAGGTCAAGTCCGAAGTGGCAATCTACGTGTCGCTCTAGGTGGCCACATTTATTCAACTCAATGACGTCAATTGCAAGCATCACCGAGCACCGATTGCAATTCTCGATACCCTTTACCAAAATAATGCCAACTCGCCCATTGGCCACTATTTCAAAGTGGTCATCTTTTACAACCTGTAACTTTCTTTCTTTGAGCAATTCTGGGAATGATCTTTCTTTTACACTACACTTTCATTATAGCTTTTTTTTGAAGTTTTAAAGATCATTCTAAATGATTTTTTCCAATAATGATTACAGTAATTCCTCAGCAACACTTTTGTTTTTAAGACTAACTATGTTCTGTATCAATATCACTCGAGACAAGAGAATGACAACACAAGTGTGTATGTCTGAGAAGACATATTTTTTGTGCTAGTATTTGTTTACCATGTATCAGTACCGAATGGCAGTATATTATTCAAACTGGCTGTAATTGCTAGCAGTAATAATTAAATTTTTAATCAGTAATTTATTGTTGGTAAAGCGTTAAAAACCAATATTGTCAGTAAATAAACAATTTTGGGTAGGTATTTAAATTAAAACTTGTCAGTATTTATTAGGTTATAAATTGTCATTATTTAAGGTAGTATCCTAACCTTTAAAGATGAGCACGTGTTTATAAAGTGAAAGAGGTGAGTTTGGTGGGTTTGATTAATATTAATATTGACCAATATAGTCATCGGGCACAACTTATTCCGTTTGTAAACAGTCAGAAGTTGTCCGTTCTCTGCGACTATGACTATAACGTCTTTAAAGATTATACAATTCGTGATAATAATAATGAACTCAATTGGTCAATTCTATCCCATGTTTTACACATAAGTAAGAGAGAGAGAGAGAAATACTCGGTCGATCGATTTGCACTGTAGTGGTGATCGACAGTCGAGTTAGAACTGGCGATGACGCAACCCGGAAAGTGAATAGCCGACCAGTGTGGTTTTGCGACGACGGGGGGGTGTTTGCATGCACGCAACTGGATCGACAGTTCGAGTTAGCACATGACACACCACGAACAATACGGAAACTAAAGCGAAACCAACTGTAATCTTTTCACTTTGACAATTATTTCACAACTTGGTTTCATCATTATAAGCAGAGGAAGGAATGGGCATTGTTCTCCAAAAACTCAGTTTTTTGGTCCAGGTTTTGATTACCATGGCGTATCTGAACTAGCCTTGACTTGGTCAATCTTGCCAAGAACTTTGCGTGTAAAGCTCGAGTCAAGTTGAAACATTCAATTATACATACTGTCACCGTGTTTGCTCGTCATCAAATTCAATTAGATCCAATCAAGACTGCGACGTTATCACTCACACTGTTGGCAGTGACACGCACGGTGAGTCGAGTAGCATTTTTATACAAACCAATGTGTGAAAAAATGTCATAAGTACCGGTTTCAACCTTTGACCTAAAAAAAATTCCAAAAGACTGTTGATGTGTACATGTTTTTTCGAAGATTTGCGGTCTTCCGGGCTCCACTGGTCCTTACTTGATTTTTCTGGTTTGATCCACAGTCTGGTGGTACGCCACACAGACAACCAAGGATTATTTCGCAAATTTACCTCTGACGCTTCGCTTCAATGCAAATCAGAGTGACAGCTGGGCAGTAGGATGGCGCAGAATAGCTGATATGTTCTACTGCCTTGTCGCCCTCGCCCACCCACGTCATATTTTCCTGCTTCACTCATTTACTGATCTAAGCAGACCCTTTCAGGCTAATCCTAAGTAACCTACATCACCCGACATAACTGGATTCTTCCGGACAATATTATCATAGTTATACATCTACTGCCCTTCAGGAAGCACTTAAAGCTAGTAAAGCATTGGTGAACTATGAAATAATTTGAGTTCTACCACATTATATTATATTCATAACTGAAGAAGTAGATATATTTTTTAAAAAATGTTTAATATTTAGTACAATGAGAAAACTAATCAAGTAATAATTTAGATAAACACATAAATGTTTTTAGTAAGATTTTTAAAATTTTGTCTTATAAGTTGTTGCAGCGAATTCAAAATCTAATAATAAAAATAATAGAATTGTCTTATCTGACTCCGACATCTACATGTGTCGTAGAAAAATTTTAAGACAAATTATACACCAAAAAATGGTATTTTATCTCTGTTCGTATTTGTACAGCATTGTTTATGCTCACTAACAACGAGTCAAAGTTTGCCTACAAATGGTTTTAGTTAGGGAGATGCTCGTGATAGGCTGTTTATATCATTCCTGTTCAGAGTTTGCAACAGCGGTGGCTGCGAGTGATTCACTTGTTTATTGTCTGCCGAATAAGCCATCCAGTCCGAGTTTGACTATTTGATCTCATTCAGAATTCGATAATAGCATACACACGAGCGTGAGAGACATTGCCATGATGCGTTACTTTTACGTATGCACATCTCGACCTTTAGCCTCACACTCCATAGTTCAATCTCTAGGGTGAGCCCTTCTCATGTTTCTGCACTGTGTTTATCTTTCTACTGTACGGAGAATTCCTAGACTTATGGGAAAAATGCTTCTACGTGCATTCAACCATCTGTGATTGTGAATTAGTTTTGGAGGGAGGTTGGTGGCTTTGCGAAATTCTTTTGTTTAATCTTACACATATCTGCTGTACTGCTGAATGTGGATTTGCGCAAGCACAGTTGCACTCACCATGGCTGTCGCGCTCGCAACAACACTGAATAGCTGCATTAATTATTGACATCAAGGACTTTGAGATTATGACAGGACTCTCTCTCCCCCTCTCTCGTTGTAGAGAATAAGCAAGTCTGGCTAGTGATTGTGTGATTGTTGGACAGCGAGCCGGTTTGCGACGATATGCGGTGAGTGGATTGATTCAATCGAGCTCATTGGCGAGACTGGCAACCAGAGAAACTGAATGTCGACTGACGCACCACCACCAGACTTGATTTGAGTGGCGAGGAAATCGAAATCGAATCGTGCCCGGCCGAGCGACACAGTGCATCGCTTCAGCTAGAAGTCGGAGTTGTTCAGCCTTTGCCGGCCGGCTAGTCACTAGCAAAGCACGCCTGTCACCATCGCGGCTCACCAGTGCCATCAGAAAGCGAGAATGGACCAGAAAACAATTGACAATTAGACCATGCCATTGAGCCTTCTACTGTAAAAGCGACAAGAGGTCAGAGCAGTCCAATTGAATCATGTCGCGACTGGCTGTGATTGAGCTCAATCATTGCCGATTGGCGCAAATGTCAATCTGAGCGACGAGAAAGGAGAAAATGCAAGAGAAATTATAGAATCACAAGTTTAAACCGCTCTTGTGAAATCAGGAAGAAGAATTTGCACGGCAAATCGCTTGCTCAGTACCCTCACAGAAACTGATTGACTCGCTACAAACATTGTCAATGTGGCCAATTTGGGAAGCGATAAGAAGGGTAGGGCAGAATGACATCACCACTGAATACTCGACATGTACACCAACGTGGAAGGAAGTCAGCCAACTATAGTGACCTCTGGTAAAGATCGAGCTTTCTGTTGAGCAGCTGTTACCCTCCTCCCCCCAAGTCGCCAACTAGCCATCTAAAGTTCGATGAATGATAACTGACTGACCGAAGTATGAATGCAAATTGCCAAACCGAGCAATGGTTGGAGGCTAGTAGTACGATGTGATTTGATTGAACTTTGATTGGCTTTCCTACCCGGTGATGGCTTGCTAGTGTCTAAGTGTGAATGGGGAGCTCTCATTCTGGCTCACACCTCACTGCTTTGCTGTAATAGAGAATCGTGTCTACACTGTATGTAAAGTGAACTCAACAAAAGCAAAGATAAGTGAACATTGAAAGGTAGTGTTAAAGTTCAATTGGTCAGTTCTATTATATTGGCTACTGACCACTATCAGGCCTTTGAACTCTCTTACAACGCGCGCTATCCATAAAAACCGTCCCCTCAAAGAAAAGTTATTATTGCCACATGGCAGTGTGAAAAGTAGCTTGATAGGCTAGAAGCCAAAGCCATGATCACTGTGCATCTCGATGGCCTCATCTCACGACCTACTTTGCATAAAGCCCACTTTCTCTGTCGACTTACCCCTTTTCCACACTGTTTCAATGGTGATAACTTTTAACACACTTTAATCCCAATTGATTGTAGCCTTGATTGCGCAACAAATAACGGTGGAGGGTGAGGCGTCGAGTACACACGAGACACGAGGCCAGATTTGAGAAGTAATTGAAAGGGAGAGAGAGAGCAAGTTATCGCTCGAAAGAGTTATCGCCGATCACTTGAGTTGTAACAAACAACACACCTCTACCACATTTTCACACATATCACTTCCATTGCTTCAATGTTTCTACTACTACAGTAGCGAATTTGATAATATCGTTTTGTTGAAGCTTGTACTGACATATGCTGATTCGGCCATCACTGAAGTGCCATATTTCTCACAACAACTCAAATAGATCAAATAACTGTCAAAATGCGGAAATACTGTTACAAACGCTTTGCCCTGAGTGGGTTAAGCTGCGCCGAGATAATCCCACAAACTATCACTATGTTTAACTACAGAAATATATTAGAATTAGAAAAACAAAAAGATTACTTTACAAGTGAGGAGATAAAGCGAGTTGATTTGCAAGAACTGTGTAGGAAAGAAGGATGTAGCAGTGATGAGGTGATATTTTAATTGCTTAACCGATCAGTGGTGCCTTGCAAAACTCGAATAGTTCTCACTGACCATTTGTGCCTTAATACGACCCAAGCTAGTACACTAAGTACATCACGACTGGTGATTGTGAGAACGCGCTGTTCACTCTCAAATCTGTGCATGCCCCCACTTTGTGCAGAATTAATAAGCAATGTGATTTATAACGACGCTTTTAGTTAGTTGATACTTCACCGGCAAAATCATTCGAAATAGATATAAATCATAACACCAGCAAGTGGAATCAATTTGGAAAATGCCGAACCTTATTAAAACTAAGATCGATTTGGGATAGCCAGTAGTAGCTGGGTTTGTTCCGATTGGCTAATTGTGAACGTAGTGTCTTTCTTGTGAGGGTATCGGTCATCGTTGCGCTTCACTCATTTCACTCTTTGTTAGATTTTATTTCCTCATCATTCACAAGAAGACATGGGGAAAATGTCCGAAATTCTCGGACTTTGATTGCGCACTAGTAGCCGCGCACCAAAGTTATTACAATTTGTCTGTTTGTCTTTTGATAAAAGTGCTGCGCATGTAATAAAGTGTAATAACATGAATAGTGCTGCGCGACAAGACTCGGCGATAGTGTACTAGTGCACTGTGCACCAAGTGTGGGGCGAACAGAGCGAGAAGTGAGAGAGAGAGAGAGAGAGAGAAGAGTGGCGCACTCACGGCACCACCAAATGCCA
The DNA here is from genome assembly GCA_011762765.2 of Rhinocypha anisoptera. Taxonomy (NCBI): domain Eukaryota; kingdom Metazoa; phylum Arthropoda; class Insecta; order Odonata; family Chlorocyphidae; genus Rhinocypha; species Rhinocypha anisoptera. Next base: position 21,741 of record WURS02099268.1, on the reverse strand, counting down.
CCGGGGCAGTCTGTTGTGACTGGCCTCGAACTTCGAAGCTCGAAGCCGAGGGGTCAAGTGGTACCACCTTTCACCACCATTGCGAGCTTAGTGTTACTAGCTTTGACAGTTCTAATTCACTCACTTTGCAACACTGTAATCCACAATATAATCCAACTGTCTAGAGTTAGTTTTAAAATCAACTTGTAACAAAGTTTTTAGGCAGTTTTAAATATTAAAATTACGCTATCACCTGATGCTTCTGTTTAATTTAAACTTTAAATATACTCAATATTAGCATTACTGCAACGACCAATGCGAAGAAAAATTATAATTCAACTTGACATAGTTATTGAGAGATCACTGCCAAAGTTAGTTGGCAGTGCGCGAATAGTGATCCACTTTTGCTTTTCTCTTTGCACGCGTGGGGGCTAATCTCATTCGCCACGATAGATGGATGAAAGGCTCGATTGTTCCATTAGAAGCTCTGTTAGCTTTTCTAGAAATCGCGCGTCATGTGCTATTACAACTGAACAAAAACGAGATGGTACTCTCGCAACGCTTGGTGCATGCATCACAGGTATGTGAGATACCTTTACCAGTTTTCTTTTCGGCATGTCACTAACCTCGTAGGCCATTGTCTACTAAAAGTAAAGGTAAAGTGTTTAATTATTAATCAACACACAGCTTGCCATCATGCTCGCACTGTGTCTTGTCACTGTCCATTAATAGTTTTGCGACTTCCCAGTCGGAGCGACGGCTCTCAAATCTTGACTTATGCTTATACCGAATATCATTCACCGTTGGTATCGAGAAGACAACACCGGGAGCAATCAAACAAACAAACAAATAAACAGAACATGTAGGGGGAAGCAAAACCAGAGCATTTCGAATGTGAGGGTGTTCAGTGGCCAAATCAGCTCTAGCAATGCATCTCTGTCAGTGGTGTCACCCAAGACAAGCGTTGCACTGGTGTTGAGCCAAGACTCAAAGGTGTCTTTGTCTGGCGACACCAGCTGAATCGAGTTCCTTTGATAGCTTTGACATTAGGAGCCAGAGAGAAGTGCGCGTGTTAAGTCAATTGAGCAATCAGTGATGGGGCACCTCTAGGGCAAGATAGTAACACATTAAGTCAGTGTGGCACAGTGAGCACACGTACCAAGAGTGCCACCAAGCAATTCGACAAACTATGACCAATATAACAGTGAGGACTTACTTATGGCCTATCACTGATGCAGCAAATTTCAACCTTCTGAATCTTTATTAAGACCGATTAGTCTTTCCTTGTTGAGTTGAAATAGCAAATCTCTCTTGGTTTACAATCAATTTATTCTTAAATGATGATGTGACGGGAAAAACAACAACATCCAAAAAAATGTTGCAAAGACACATCTTAGTGCACTCTACACTCAAGGAAACAGTATGGAGCGCTTCTCTCTCCCGCTTTATCTTTTATGCAATTTTATAGCAACATCGATACCATTGAGTTGTCCCTCACTATTTCATTTTTCACGGGGAAACTAGTAATCATAATAATGAGTATCACTTGTAACTCACAAGTCATAGGCATCATTTTTTACGATGCTTTCTGGTTACCATGAGTTTGAAATATATTTATTAGAAAAAGTTGGCCACTTGGCAACTCTGACTGTCGTGGTAGTATAATTGAATTGATCTCCATGTTGAGAGGAAAACATTCTGTAGAGTTATAACTGATACCATTCGACATGTTTGGTGTAATTCCGGCACGCTATATTAACAATTTATTATGACCTAGAATGGACGTGGACGTCTGACCACAAAGGTCCAAAGGTTATCGGTATTGACAGTGGCCATTGACAAGTGGCGGCTGGTTTGGGCTTGATTGCAGTTCCACTCTAACCACGCGTTTACCTTTCTAATCGCGTCCTTGCCTATTAGACCTCTCATCATGGCCAATGTCAATACACCAAGACAGATGTTTTGGTGTATTGAGGCCCAAGCTCAACTTGGCAGGTTTGGTCAAATCACGATTTGCTCTTCTCCCACCATCAGGAAAGTGATCCATAAATTGGATTTCCACTCTTGGCATTTTATTCTAACATTGAACGTCATTTAGTAATTCAGTGAAGTAGAGACCGCACTGTGGGTTCGACATTGTGCGGAAAAAGGTGTGGCTTATCTAGAAAACCCATTACTATCGGTAGATAACCAGCACACTTTCACACGCTCAGCGCAGACGATTTTAGCTATAGATGATAACTGTAGTAACAGGCTTTTTCTAGTCACCGATAACAGTCAGCTGTCTACACAAGGCACACCTCTTTCCACGCAATGTTTACCTCCACATGTCACTGATGGGTGAATGATAAATCCAATCAAAGCAAGGTCACTTTAACATTATGTTCATTTATCGATAGATAGTGTCAAAGGTCAAGTTAAGAGGCGAACACGCAATGAACAAGAACTTGATTTATTCACTAGGTGCGATCCATGGTGGGCAGGTGTGTTGCGCATGCAGTGACCAAGTATCATGAGTGTTTCAGAAGATAAGAACTCAACTAGTGGACTAGTAAGTTAAGCTAATAATTAGTAAAATATTATTACTTATAATAACGTTTTTTTAATCAAAATATTGTTTTTGGACTACATTTAAACACGGTGTAACGCTCGCAAAGTTACACTGTTACCTACGGAATTGAATGCTAATTTTTAGCATTAAAGTCTAAACAATATACAGGTAATAATATATAATGTTATTACAAAGTTAGGCTACAATTAATGGTCAAACAGTAGAATATAAAGGAATTCTGCAATAAAAAGATTTGTTTTGTCGGCTTTAGATTCAAATTAGTCTGACGCTAGGTTCAGATTTCTAGTCTAATCAAGGGTAATATTTAAAAATAATTATTTTTCGTCTTTTGTTGACACTAATTAGGTAATTTCTGAAAATAAACACTGTAGACTGAATCAGTCTGATGACGAATCTGTGCTCAACTTTTTGTTGACCATTAGGGTAATGATGGCACTGATGAAAAATATACGATGAGGGTTCTATGAGCCCAAAACGCTGGCTAATAGTTATAATTGATACGCGAGCACTAAAGTTTTAAATAAATAAATTATTTTGAGGATATCTCTCAACCGTGAGTTGAAATTAGTATTGTACAGCTATTTTGTGCACTTATAATCTAATGACACTCGAATCTGTCTGAGTGCTGGATTTGTTGTAGTGAGTGTAAGGGTTAAAAAGTAGATACATTTAGAATAAAACTATCAAATATTACTATCATAATGAATAATTGCTTTAAAAAGTGCCAAGTGAAGAGACTCTTCTCATGATTCCACGCTTGCTTTCTCTCTTTGTCGTCTCGCTTGCTTCTGAAGCCATGAGTGGCACAATTGCGCAAGCGATGATTGGTAAGCTATAGTTGGTTTCTTATTGATTCTTTTTCTTTCTCGGTTGATTGGACTATCTTGTCATCTCATGCTAGTGATCGCTAAATGCTAGTATGTAGATCGATTTTACGCTATTTCATTGACCGCGGCGCCTCTTCACTCATTGAGGCAACTTTGTATCTAGCTAACAAGGGAGAGAGAGAGAGAGAGGCATGACACGGCATAGATGGCACCTTTCTTTCGGCCCGTTTGGCATAACTGACCCCACCGACATTCCGATCTCGCTGATGTCACGAGGTGTGAAATGTTTGGCATTGTGAATGACTTGCGAGGGTGTGGGTAGTAGAGAACAAGTGTGACTAGTGATGGTACCAAAGTAAAGCGATGACCAGCCATGTTGGGTCAAATGGTCTGCTCACTAATGATAATGGACAAGAGAAGCTCCGCTCTGGTATCAAGCGCAGCGTCAGCACACCCATTTGACTTGGTTCGCAATATTATCGTTATTCTTGATGACCAATTTTGTGTTTGTTATTTCATTCATTCTTTTCTTTTTCCAATCTTTATATGCTTTTCCCCATTTTTCGGACTCTCATAAAATCTCGTTTTCCTTAGACCGACTCAAAATTTAGCAACAACTCTGTTGCGAAAAATGATTTTGTTGTAACAGTTGTTGCACGAATCAACTACAGTCTGGTTGACTGATTAGTGACAGCATAAAAAGCGTTTCAAAATGATTGGACCGTGCATTGTTTTTCTTCTCGATTAGCTCTAGAATTGGTACATAGACAGATCTACTAAGTGGCTAGATTATTGCGTGTTTGTCGACAGTTTGGCATAATGCCGCTTTGTCTATGAGTCCAGTCGAGTACCACTCTGGTTGAGTGGTGAGCAATAAAACTTTTCCTGATTCACTGACCTATGGCGAGGGTTATGGTTCGCTGCTGAAATAACAGATTTATTTTGGATTCTGTCTAGTGTCATCTCTTCTATATTGGTAGGTCATCCAACTCGATCCACTTACTAAACAATTGTACCGCTATAATTTGTTAGTCTGGGGGGAGGGTTAGTGGGTTAGTGCGATGTGATCATTCAAGTTGTCTAGAATTGTTGTTGATCTCTAAAGCTTTTATCAATTAACTTTCGCTTTACAATATTAATAAGCCAGGCTGTCTGTTTAACCAACCTCTTTCAACCACGTACTCGCACTGCAAAACTCTGTTAGTGCTCATGCGCTGATGGTGAACAAAATAAGCTACACAAGTCTCGTGTTGATATTTAGTTGCACCTTTATCAAGCATTAGCACCTTGTTCGTTCTAGCAATGTTGATGTTGTGTGTACAGTGAGTTATAAACCTCCAGACGCATTACCAATAATCGGCTAAATGGATGACCGGAACCTTGGTGAGCACAAACAAGCTTTGTAGCACGTACGGCAATCGTCGCACTGTTCACTACCAACGTTGTCTACACGAATTACCTATCTGTCAACATGTCAATATCATTGAATCATCCTGAGCACCACTACTCATGTAACATGTAACCAAAATTATAGAAAATAAGTGATGAGCAACATCAGGCTTGTGTTGACACACTGACCACGGCATTTGCCAGCTTTTCTTACTTTCAAGTTACCTGAACGTAATGCTTTACATTTTAATTTACAAGCACCAAAGCAAATGATGTTTTGACTAATAATTGCTTGTTTTTCATTATTTTGATGAATGCAAATAAAGTGAAGCGTGGCTGGAAATGGTATCCCTAGTGACAACGGTCAAGTGAGCAAATTCAATCCGCGTTATCACCCGATTTGGTTTGCTGCAGAGGCATTACTAATAGTAGCATTAGTAGTATACTATAGTAGTAGTAGTAGTAGTAGAAGTAGTAGTGGGCAAGAGCTGTAGACTCCACCACTGAACCAACTGTGGCGCTCAGAGGACATCAGTGGCAGTGAGTAAGTGAGCACACTGGCAAATCTAAGTGTGATGGCTAAGCATGATTCAAGGGAGCACGACACTGGCTCGTGCCATGCATCATGCATCACTATTGCCATCAACCCTTTTGTTTTGTTTACTTCTCTCCTCGCATCGTCTCTCACTATCCGTGCCTCTCGCCAATGTCTCGCTCCATCACTGGCTCTACAATGAATCTATTCTCGCCCCATCACCAGCATTGAGATGGGCGCGAGACGAGACACAGACACAAACAGTAAACAACAAGAAAAATTGGCTTGATAATTCTAGTATGCTCCGTAACTAACTATTAAGCGTTTGCTTAATTTGGAATTAGCAGAAAGAGGGACTTGAAACCAAGTGTCAGACAATTGGTCGGTTTATGAAATTTCACTTTCAGATTTGAAGTGAGTGTGTGTGTGTGTGTGTGAGGGAGAAAGAAAGAAAGAGAGATGATCTGCTTGGGGCGGAGGAGGTTGACTTTGAAAAACTACAGACGCGCCCGCAAGTGCACCGAGATGCGACCGGACCGAACGGGTTCAAAGCAAAACGAGGCCACTATGAGGCAGCAGTGTGACCATTCACTCGCAGACTCTCTTTAAGTGCCCCAACAGTCACCACTGCTCAAGTACCACTACTCGTGATTCGTCACCTAAACAAACATATTGAATCGATTCAAAATAACACAATCAAACATTCACATTGTCAATTTAAAGAAGATTACTTCATAATTCTGCCATAGGATAAACTAATGAATCATTAGTAATGATAAAAGCGAAAACTAGCTTAAAATATTGGTTCACTTAATCAAATTTCATTTTCTATTTTGATTGTCTGTCGCCTCTTTTCAGATTATTTACAATTCAGTTATGCCCTAGCACTAATTGTAAGTTTTGTTGTTGGATCTAACAAGAGAAGACATCATATTTTAATTTTAAATCTTAAAATTTCGTTCGTTGGTGTTTTGTCGTTAGCAATAATTTCATAATATATTTTTTAGCCACGACTAAGGACATCTTGGATCATCACTCTGACTTCAAAGTTACACAATTCGTTAACACAAAACACTAGCTAGCTGAAAGACGACTAAGTCCCTATCTGTTCAGGTTTGTCCATTTTAGGCAAGTCAGACAGACAATCGTGTTCTCAGCGCACAGGGCATATACAAGATTAAACACATATAAATTTTGATTTATGTTAATTCACAAAACACATGCACGTACATAATAAACGAAGAAACAAGAAAAAAGTAGATGCATCAAAAAACAAAGAAAAAGACAAAATAAATTTAATTAACCTATAAGAAGGTTTAATATTTAAATAACAATTGTAATCATTGTTTCTTTTCTAGCGATAAATCGGTTGACTTTGGCACGTGTTTACGTGCTTGGCCCGAGAATGCGAGATGTCATTAGGACAAGTTTGGCGATGTGAACAAAAATGATGACATTATACAAAAGGTAGTACGGTAGCAGTCTCATTGTGATTGGCAAGTTCCATCAAGCGAGACCAAATGCTCACTAGTTTGATGTATGACCAATCACGGTGGTGGCGCGTTTTGTACTCAGCAATTAGAGGGCAGTGATGGTCGGTGCCGGCTGTAGTGATGGTAGTGAAGGTAGTGATGGCAGAGATGGCAGCGATGCCGCTCGTGGTGGCAATCTTGTTACCACTCGGTAGTGCCATTCGGCAGCATCTCGAAGCAGCCAAGTGCACGATCAACTCGGTTGGAACCATGTGCCCAGATGCTATCTGACCACACGAGTGGATTAATCACTTTCGAGCACTGAACTCCCCAAGCGAACCACTCCTAGTCTACTAATGCCTACAGGCTATCATTAAGCCAACAAAATTCAATTTTTTCCTCAAGAAAGAATCGCACAATTGGTTACTCCAAGCGGAATCAAATGAAAAGAAATGGATTTCTATACGCCACATTTGCAGAATCAAGTTGAATCAAATTATACCAGACTGAGGGTAGTCAGGTGTGAATCACAGGTGTAATAATTAAGTTTGTTAATTTAGGCAAATATACTTTTTCTTAACTGTCGGCTTGAAATGACTGCAGAACCAACTTGAGAGAAATATTGTGTTTCAAGAGTAGACAGAATTACATGTGTATAAAAAGAGAAAAAACTACGCATGCGTGGCTTCTTCTGTTGTGCATCCTCTGTGTGAAGCTCTAGGCAATTGCACTTGCTACTAAAATATACTTTTATTTTCAATGTCAATTTTTATTCTTATGTAGTTTTTAATATTAAAAAGAAATTTGAAAAATATGAGTATCACTAACCAGACAAAATAAGCAAAAGCAAGAAACTCCCGCAAAGATAATCACTTTCATTTTTCATTCTTGTAATTCTCTTTGAGATTTAAAAAGTTTCGGTTGTACCAGAGCAATTCCGATCGACCCGAGCGCGTAATCGATGGCCGTCTGATTAGTGATCACTCACATCAAGTCGAGAAAGTCAATCTAAGACTGGCACAAGTTAGCGTGTCGAGTAGATGTCGAATTTATATGCTAATGATTCCTTGCCGCTCTCCTCATTCCGTCTATCATCTAGATCAGTAGAATATAAGCCTGAGTGTGCGCTCAAGCTTGATAAATGAAGCGATTCTTTTTCAGAATCGAATGCAGGCGTTCAACGCGCTACCTTGTTCACCAAGCAACATTTCCAACTGGTTCCCCTTGACAGATTGCATTCCAACCTGAGCGCTTGTTTGCTCATCACCACCTCGTGCACGCCTCACACGTTTACTCATCCTCTCAACGTAACTAACAACTATTTCCTGATAATCCGGACCGGCGTGATTCCCTCACAACGTGCTTGACATTTATTCAACATTATCACCAAAAAGCATTACCACTTCAGCAACAGATTGGACGAAACAATCGAACACGTAAACATCAATATAAACTAGCATTTCCTGTTGATTTGGTCAAAATTGTTGTTTTACAAAGTCACGCGGAATTTTCAATATAAAAACAAGCAAAAATTATTATTATACAATAATATATTATATTTTTGTTGAGATAATGAAAAATTGAGTCTAGCATGCTCCAGTGTGCGCATACGCATGGAGTACGACGTCATAAGCAGTGTTGAGTTAATAACGGATTAGCCCCTTCTGTTGCGGTGCAAAGTGTTCACGTGATTGTTCGAAAATTTGCACTACCAATGTGGTGGCTATTTCGATCAATCCGCTGTTAACTCATGACTGGTCATAAGTCGACCGAGGTATCAAGTTGATTCTATCAACTGTCGCTAATCTGCCCAGTTTTTCGAACTTGGGTAGACCCTGCGCAATGCAGAACACTTTTCTGCAGCAGGAGTTTGCATGGAGTTTGCCACCATTTGGAGCCTCTTTTGCAAACCTAAGGCTTAGTGAAGAAGAAGAATGAAAAATTGAGTCTATGACTAATATATTTATTACTCAAGTTTGTTAAATTTGAGTCGAGTTCTAACAAAAAAAAGTTAAAAACTTGCAATTACGACAATAAAGATTTAAATGTTATTGTTTTATTTAATGTTTCGGGCTCAATTGCTAGTTTAAAATAATAAGCAAGCGAAAAATAAACTTCCATACAAAATAATTCTAAAATAGACAAATATGTTGCGCAATAATTAAAAATTACTAATAATTTATAAATGTGACTTGTTGTAATTGTTTCAAACACATAAGTATTCTAAGGGGGAAAACAGCAATGTTACACAATCGATATCATTAGTTTTATAATAAATTTGAAAAGCATAAAGTTATAAAAACAGCGACAATTCTTTGACCGTTTTGTTTATTCTTCTGTCTATATATCTATAGCATTTGCCATAATTAAATTTTTTACTAACAATATATAGTATAATTCAACGTTATTAATTATAATGTGGATATAACAAGAAAAATTAGTATCAATTAAAACATAAATGTAGTATCATGATGAATTGAAGTGCACGATTAAAACTAGAGTAGAGGTAATGGTGGTATGATAGGTAGTAATTGACCGAGTTGCACCGACTTGTGGTTTACACAAACAACATTGCCCAGTGGGGCTCAACTAGTCACTGCACTAATCGCTGACATGTGTCGCTCATTGGACCCCTCACTGATTTGTCTCAACAATAAACGTGTTTTCGCCAAAAATAATAAACACTTTAATGTTTGTTTTGTACTAAACAATTAACGCAGATACTAATAGAATAAAGATTTTTAAATTTAAATAATTTAATTCAATTAATTAATTCAATTTAATCTTAAAAGAATATAAATATTTATGCAACCGTCAAAACGTAATGAGTTCCTATTAATAACTTGTCGAACTTGGTCTAGGTACTGTTTGGTAATGTCAAGCAAAGTATTCTTACCTGGTTCGGCGAAAACGATGATTTCTGACGTCTTGCCAAAATACTCGTCGGCAAACTCGTTATCCTCCAAATTGTCATAGTCTTGGTCAGAAAAATCCATGTTGTCTGGTAGACTTTGGTTGTGCCGCCAGAGTGTGATCACTTGTGTGTGATCTCCACTATGGCGCCGGTTATGTCGCCTTCGCTTTGACCTGTTGGATCGTCTGCTATCGCGTATAGCGTCTAGACGAGCTTTGCGCACAATTTCAAGCGCCTCGTCGCGACTTAATCGGTTTGAAGACTTCTCAGGAGGAGCCTCTAGGTTTAGCTTTGATAAAATCTGTTGTTTGATAGCGCTTAACTTAAGTTTCTCAGCCTGTGGCCGATCCAACTTCACTCCACAGTTGGGACATGAGACGTTGCCTTGTTGGGTAATGTTGTGATGCTGCTGCTGTAAAAGTTGGGCACGTTCAAATGGATAGTGACGATCATGTCGATGATAGTGCGAATTGAAAAGTGTCGTGGATGAAAGTGTGTGCTGATATGCTGTAGCTGGTTTGCACCAGCCAGACGTTGGGCAGCATACCACCAACATAGTCCATACGACCACCATCCACGACACCTTCTGACATCGAGCCAATCGCCATATTGATGGCAACGGGAATCGCAGACATTGATGATGTGTGCTCTTTACTGCGGAATGTGACTCAGAGAGTTTAGCTGAACTATGACAAAGATTGCTTTCTAAGCACTTGCTGCCTGGGTCAAAGGGGTGAGGCGTGATGGTAGTACGGTCATCTGATTTGAGCACACTGTGCCGTTGGTGATTAGGTGTCGGGATCACAGATGTGGTTATTCTCGAACACTGCTCGAGGAGAGCACTGCTGCTGCAAGCCTGAGGCTTGCTGACGATGGCTCCAGCTGAGAATCGTGTTTGACTATGTTTCAACTGCTTGTGATCGACTGTTGCGCAAACGGTCGTGTGGTCAGCGAGATCTTTAGTCGGCATTCCGATGATTGACGTGGCTACCAGTGGGGTCATAAGACTAATGGAATCCAATTCAGCCTGCATAAGTGATGCTGCTGATACGTGTTGTGATATAGTAGCCCGGGGCAAGTGCGGATTTTGATTCTTACTGGGGCTACTGATAGGACTGTTAGAAAACCAACGTAGGGTGCTCATCAGCAGCGTTTGATACCGCTGCTGCTTTTTGCCGACTGCCATCCGATCTTCTTTCGCACTGTCGTTTGGTTCACCATAAATCATTGGTAAGTAATGTTAGCACAATTCTACTGGTGCTTTTACTGATCACAATATGAAAGATGTGAGAAATGTTTTCGATTGGCAAGTTGAATATACGATCGTATTAGATAAAAACTTAGTTAATCGATTGGATTCGAATAAATCATGCACAGAACAAATGAGGGTGGAGAGTATTACAGAAAGAAAGATTAGGTCTAGTCACTGGTGAGACGATGGGAAAAGAATGGCAAATGTCGAAAACAACCAGTGAACGCTAAAGTCGTACTGCTGATGAAAACACAAGCAAACACGCACACATTGATGGAAGACAATCATTGAACCCGAGCAGCCATTGCCGGGTAGTTATTGATTGAACTCAAGCCGGCTAGTTTTTCGCCCGATCGATCTTGAGTGCCACTGAGTAGAACACTGCTGAGGTAGATTTCCTCTTGGTTTATTCACCACAACACTGATTGACAATGTGAATTGAATATTGAAATAGTTATAGTAATGGTTAACACGAAATTTGGTGGGTATATCTGATTTTCTTGAAATTTTTCTTAACTTATGCTAAGATAAATTGACCTTAATTAAACTTCAAAATGTTTAAATGTCTTTGCGAGATTAATTGCAACACATAAGGAATTACTTTATCGGGACAAGCAAATCATGACAGTCAAGCTTAACTTGCAGGGTCGAGTGCTGTTTGAGAAGTAGCCAGTGGCCATTAGTGACTGTGTTTTGAGATCAGTGGTTGTGCCTGAGGCACTAGCAGAGAGTAGCTGGATTATTGAGTGTTGAAGATGTCGACCAGTGGGCGACATTAGCGGAGCGCAATTGTCAAACGATGACTAATGTTCTGCCTCGCTTGTCGTTCTCCTTGTCGTTGTTTCTTTGCTGGTGATAAATTGAATTGATCCTGTCAGACAAAGCACACACTGATAGCGAAAAAAGTTGGATATAAGAAAGCGAAAGGATTCGGTCCAGTATAACGCAAATGCACTAACACAAAGCAAAGTTTGAAAAATTACAAGCCAGCCGACTGTGGAGCACACGCAAAGATGTCATCAACAAATTGGATGAGATATGATGCTAAGAGTGACAACCAGACTAACGATGCGGCTAGTGGAGAAAAAAAGTGCTACCCAAGCTAGACCATAGCCACAGGTCAACATGCAAACTCAACTGCCGGTGCGCAACGGTGCCGTCGGGCTTTATATACCGGTGGGACACAAGTAAGAAGACTAGGGTGAGCTTGGTGTGGATCGTAGTAGGACCGTGTGTGCGGGTTTTGGTTGATGCCACACTGTCACCACCACCAAGTCTGCCAGCAGAATGCATGTTTGCCTAGTAGGATCATCATCTTTATATCGTCGTCGCAGAGAGAGAGAGAGAGAGAGAGACATTCAGTGGCTGGCACTGGTGTCTTCTTGGCGCCAGTTAAGTCAGTAGCACGGCGAGTGGCCGTCGAGTACGACCACGCCGGCCAGTCGCCAGTGCCACTCATCGACGACGCACGCGGTAGACGAGCCGCAGACAAGTGCGGCAGACCGGCGCGCTTGGCAGTGGCCTACGTCTTCGGCGGCAGCGGTGCCTCCAAGGTAGTGGCACTATTCGCCGAAGGCCCGTACCAGTAGAGCGAGGTGCGAGCGTGTTGGTGATCCCTGCAGATCCGTGCAGACTACCAGAGGGGCAAGAACGCTCACAATCCGACCAGAGGCAACTTGACTACTCGAGGATTCGTCTGACCGAACTGAACCAGGGCAGACATTTACCATTACTCCACTTAATGGATGAACAGTATGGTCCGGACATGGGCCAGACAGTTTAATAATTAGCCTACCCACATTGTCTGCTCTACTCTACTCCATCAAGATTTTGCTTGATTATTCAATTTGAAAGAATATACACATTTTTCAATGCAATTCTCTAATGATAGCTTTAATTTTACATTCTTCTCCAAGATGAACAATTTATTTTTCATGTCTTTATGTGGCCAATGTTCTAGGTTTTATGTAACCAATTGGTTATTCAGCTAAAGCACTCATGAGTGGGTAATGAAAGCAAAGAGAAAGGAAGAGTGGGATTAGCAGACTCCATTGGTGGAGACAAAACTTATCATTTCTGCTCGTCTTATCGACTGTGGCCCTCTTGTGCTACGATAATATGTAAAGTCTTGGGGGCGGGATGTGACCAAAGTTGTGATTTGTGGTCGCGTCGTGGTGTCTTCTCGAAATGTGTCGACAACTGACCTTGATGGGAATCAAGTGGGGAGTGAACAACAAACATTGGAATCAAGACATCGAAAGTGAGCAGCAGGGAAGCGAGGATAAATGAAAGCCACCTCTCATCAATGCACACCACTATGGCAACTCTTGACAGGCGTGGGGCACAGGACTATTTGTCATCAAGCCGACTCGCGCTAAATGTCCAAACCACCTCGATGCAGTTTGTGCACAATGGCTACTATCAATCAGTTATCCAACTTTAGCCAATCTATGAGAAAATGCACAAACAAGTCAGATATTTTGTTATTAAAACATAGGTAAAAATACAAGTGACCTTGTAAATATTAACAAAGTCAAGTACTGATTTTGGATTATAATCAATAGAAAGTGCTTTACTGAATAGTTCGCTTTACATGATATCATTGTTAACAAAAAAATATATATTAAACTTTCAATAATTTTGAAACTTTGTTGCCACCACGAGGACACATTATTTTGTATTTGTCGTAAAAGTAAATAAAAGTCTAAAGTTTGGGACAGATTTCGTTAGAATTTTAGAAAAGTATCAAAACAAGTGTAAAAATCCTTTCAGAATAAAAATAAATATATTGTAGAGACCCTAATCTAATTGTCGTATGGCCTAAGAATGGATTTGAGGGTTTATATAAAACTTGTCTTGAATATCTTATATTAAATATTATTCTCTACAAGCAACCTAGTGACTCTTGACCACCACCACACCTCCCTTCATTTTACAATAGAATTCACAAGCAACTTGAATTGAATAGTTGACACAAGGGACACATTGAATGTAAAAGAACAATGACGTTCTTCTACAGAAATTACCACCCCTTTATAATAAAATTTTTGTTGTAATTAACTATAAATAAACTACCCGGTGCATTAAAAGTGGTAGAGTGGTTTGTGGCTACCCACATGAACTACGAGATGATTAGTTAGGTTGCTATCCTACACAAGTACAAACCAGTTAGAGCTCTGACTACCACCGATTAACTGGTCGCTGGTCATTTTCACTCTGCTTCGAATGCTTAAATTGGATACAAAAATGAAACATTTCATCAAGTGCGCAGAGTAGCAATGTAACCAAATGATTGGGAGGCTCAGGTAGACTCATTTGTGTTTCCATACCTGCCACACTCTCAATTACCAATGAAGTGGGAGGTTTTGCTACATTTTTGGCATTTGCCAACCAGTACCTACGTGAGGCGATAAGCCTTGAACAAAAAGAAATAATAATAACTCTTTAAAATCCATACAAATTAAGATACATACATGTACGTGGTTGTATAAAATTGGGTGAACTAAAATTTAAAATAAAAATTCAATTATTGAACCAAAAAAACATTGGATAAGTTAGTTTACATATATAGTATGCAACTTGTCTCACAATATTAGCATTGTGTTCTTCTCTTCCCAATGTCTTTGGGGTTTTCTCTTGGATACTCAATGACGGATTACAAATGATGATGAGGCTAGTGGCTAATGGTGCTAATTATATTAATGATGATGTCTACCTACCAGACGGCTTGTTCTCGAGGTTGACCCTCGAAGACCTCGGCAGTGTCGACACGCACGTCTAGATGTATCGATGCCTTCTACGCGAGCAAGAACTGTATCCGACCAGCGGCACGTCACACCACTCTACTGCAATCATCATCAAGTGTGAGCAATATAATTGAACCACGCCGACACTCAACTTTGAGGCCAAAATTCATTTGATAAATGAGCCAATTTGACGCTGTTTTGTACTGTGGAGGTGTGCCTGATTAGTCTCCCAAGTCTCGCCAAACGCCGACATTAGACAAACTAGCTGATTTTATGCATAGCTCAACTTATCTCTTCATTCTAGGACAATCTTTTAGAATTAGATTTTTTAAAAATAGTAACAAGTGTTTTACACAATAGAATTAGCATTCTTGATGTCAGAAGTTGAAATTCATTTCTACAGTATTGGTATCAATTAAACTTTAATTATAATTTACAAGAGAGACGGCGCTAAAGCGCCGTCTTCCTCTTGTAAAAAACGTCGGCAGAGCCGCCAAGGTCAAACTCGAGTTAATTTGAAGGGTTATGCAAAAAAATTAGAATTAAATCGAGCGAGAATTGGAAAAGATCGAATTCCGAATCAAATTGACAGAAAAGTCGAAGATTTATGCACAAAATTTGAACCGAATCAGAATAAAATTCGAATCATAACACAGAAAGTTAGATTCGAATCGGTTAAAAATTCGAATCACTACAGTGAAAGTTAGATTCGAATCGGTAAAGAATTCGAATCACAACAATGGATTAGAATCGGTTAAGCACAGTGGAAGTAACGTAACTCTCACAGTACAAAATCGTGGATGGCACAATACCAAAAAAAATGACTGAACATAGTACATAGGACATAGAACAGAGAAAACTACGACCATATTATTCATTAATATATAGGAGAAAATAAATAAATAAAAAAAAGGAAAGGTTAATGTAAGTTTGGTTTTGGTGATTTCACTCTTTCACTGTTGTAATTCGAATTCATCACCGATTCGAATCTAATTTTCTCTGTGTTAGGATTCAAATTTTACTCCAATTAGATTCGAATTTTTGTTTTTCATAACTCTTCGCATTTTATTTTATCCAAATTCCAATTCTAACTCGATTTGATTCATAACCATTCAAATTCTGATAGCTCGAGTTTGATTTCAATTGAGCTATTATATAAACAAATAAAAAAAAACAACAACTAGCATTTTAATTGAAAATTATTGATTCTAGACTGAAAATCAATTAATCATGTCATCATATAGTTATATATTTGATTTAAAAAAGCTTTAACTTCTCAACCGACTCAACTCATTTAAATCGGAATTGATTAAATAGGCTTATCCTAAATTAACATTCGACTACCCAAGGTTATCCAGATTAGAGGGAGATTATCTCTGGGAGATTACCTAATGAGTTAGTGGAAGAAGCCGGTCTCGTTGAGATGCCAACCGCCTCGAGAATGTCATCCAATTCGGAGATGTCGGATCGAGTCGTTTGGCCATCGGTCGAAGAGGTCAAACTCGGTGGCCCCAGTGACCTACTGGAGGCATCGTTGGTAGTAGTGGAAGTAGAACCGGACCCGAGAAGTGCTCGGTCCCTCGAAGCCTCCGCCCTTCTTGCCTCCTTCAACTCGCGCAGCTGTTGAAGTTTGAGCTTTTTCCGCTCCAACTCCGCCCGACGATCACCCATCGGCAGAGGTCAAAGGTCACCAAATTAGATTAACACTAAATTAACCAGAAGAAAAAGTAGCTCAATTTTGTGTGACAGATAAAACACCAAAACACCAGAATTTTTTTAGAAAAAGACAAATCATACACACACACACAAGTCCAACATATACCCACACACAAGCACACAGTCAGCTGGTCTTTTCCAAAACACTGCTCATCGATAACAACCGAAACTTTCGGGAAAGTTTCTCAAGTTTAACCAAAAAGTTAACTTGTTTATTTTTTTTATTTATATTATTTAATCGTTTAAAACTCTAATTGGTAATTTATTATTTGAATAATATAAACACACGGCGACAAAACAGTCAAATTTTAACCTAAACTGGCAAGTGAGTTCAAAATAGGATTAAACCTAAATTTTTGCCTCAAGTTAAAAATATTTAACCTTTTTGTACCAAAATTTAGCTTTTTATCAAACTAACCTGCTTGTTTAGATTAAAATTTAACCCAACCGTTCTTTGTGTAAATAATAATCTAAACTTTAGTTTTAAAAAAGAGGGTTTCAAAAAGATTTTTTGACATTTAAACCGTAACGTAGTTTACGGATGGTTCAGTGAGCGTGGTGTGAGTGCAGGGTGGGTGTTTGGTTTGTGTTTTGTCTGTGTTTTGTTGTTTTCGGGCGTGACAGTTGTACCATGACCGTTGACCAGATTCCCGCCAGTGAAAAGGACCCTAGCAACCCTACTGAGGAGGAAGAGGATAATAACCGAAATCAAGGACCCGAAGAGGAGGAGGAGGGGGAAAACGAGGCCCGAGGGGGTGAGCCAGGCCCGCCAGCGGCTGATCCCGCGCCCGAGGTGGAAAACCTTCGGGAACGTCTTGAGGAGCTGTCCACCGAGGTGGACATGCCACTGCCCATTCCGAGACATCTGCTCGAAGAGGATCAGGATCTCATCGAACTTGGTATGTGTTAGGTTATGTTATTATGTTATATGGGTTTTTAGAGATCAATTTCGATTCAAGGCATTTTTTGTTTCCAAAATATGTAAAACTTTTGTGACAAAAAAAATCTGAATTTTTAAAAATAGTTCAAAGATTTCAAGTGATGATAAAATACTTTCTAAAGGTATAAAAAAATAAAGAATACAATCTTTCCGAGTGTTAAATTGTTTTCGAGTTCAATGTATATAGAGATTTAGTTAGGTTAATCGTTGTATATTGATTTATTTTTTTCCAAGTTTCTAATGCAAAAATGAATTATCAATTTAAAAATTAATACCTTTTTGTCCGTAGTTTTCTATGTTCAATGTTCTGTCATTTTTTTTGGTATTGTGCCACCCACATTTTTGTACTGTGAGAGTTACGAGCTACTTCCACTGTGCTTAAACGATTCGAATCCATTGTTGTAATTCGAATTTGTTACCGATTCGAATCCATTGTTGTGATTCGAATTCTTAACCGATTCGAATCTAACTTTCACTGTTGTGATTCGAATTTTATTCCGATTCGGTTCGAATTTTGTGCATAAATCTTCGAATTCCGGGTCAATTTGATTCGGAATTCGAACTTTTCCAATTCTCGCTCAATTTAATTCAATTTTTTTGCATAACCCTTCAAATTAACTTAAATTAACTTTCTCTTTTACTCCCTTTCACGCGTTTACTTAGAAACCCAACCTAACTCTTCCGATGACGAATCTGTACTGGATCTTCGTGCTCACCTCACCGCAAATCGTTGGTTTAATGCACAATCAAACCATGTGAATCGACGTTTGGAACGTTTGAAATCAGCTTTGTTAAAATGTTTTGAACAATCAACAAATCCTCAAACGTGTAATGGTACCAAACTTAAGGAACAGATTGAACTTGACCGGATTGAATTGGGCCGAATTCAACACCAACAAAGGTTGCAATATCTTCGTAATAGCGAAGACATGGCGGTTCGATTTAACTTGATTTCCTCGATTCGCGAAGTGGAAACATTGAGCGAACTCGAGCAACGAATTTCAGATAGAATTGATTTCTACCTCACACAATCACCGGATTATTTTGCAAATCGACGCATTAATGAGACACAAATTCGTGAAGCATTGAATACGATTCAACGGGATTTCATTGGCCGAATGCAACAAACCGGAAACGATAATCAACCAATGAGCCAACTTCCGTTTATTGTCGAATGGCAAAAATATCTTAATGGAAGTGCCACTGAGGATCAAATAGCCCAGTTGCGACAAACGTTGCAAGTGATGAAGAATGCAACCGAAGAAGCTGAAAAGGAAACACGTTTACTTTGGACTATGATAGATCATTCAACTTATTTGCCTCCAACTATGGAGTATGAAATGATTAATTCGGAAAAGGCGTTTAGTTTGATGGTAAAATTCTATCAAGAATATCTAGATTGGATGGAAAAAAGAGTGAAACCAAGTTCAACTGTTGACTCTCACAACTGTCCCCCGGGTATCCTAGTTCCAAGCGCAGCTGCACTGGAAAACGAAATCAATCTCAATCGAATACGTTTTCTCAACAATATTCGTTTTGAAAAGCTTAAACTACCGGAAACGCAAGCAAAACTTGAGAGTAAACCATTCAAGTTAGCAAATAAAAAACAACGATACTCGGAGGAGATTTCCGAAATTGACCCGAATGACTTGAATGCCAAACTACAGATGTCGCTTTTGCTTGGTCAACTCGAAGGGCTGATTGTGTTTAAACGACGCGTCCTGGATCGATTTGACTTTCTGCGTAACCAATCGGAGGATTACTTTCAAGGCAATACCAAAGTAAATGTTGTTCCAATTGAACGACAATTGAGTGAGATTGAGAGTCAATTTGAACAAGTTGCCCGATCGAATGCTTTTGGATGTGAACTGTGGAGTGAAGTCTATGATGGCCTATGGAAAAATTTTCGCCAAACGCCAAACTCAAAGTTGCAAGAATCCCTGCAAGCAATAAAACAAGCAGCATACGAAGCAAAGCAGCGTGTCAACAAGATTTCGGATGAAATTCCACGTATCTCACAATTTGTGCGATTCGAAACCGAACTAAAGTTAGACACTCAGAACAAAGTTTATGAAGCAATTGCACAGTTATTTGATAATTATTTAAAACGTTTGTAAACAACACGGTTAAAAATACTATCTGGTTATAACCCAAAGCACGTTTCTGGTTATAACTCGACAAGTCTTTGTCAAAGACTTTCAATTTAAACAATGTAAGTTTATAAGCAGACATTTTGGACAAATCAACGCTTATAAATTAAATTTTTTTAAAATTTTTGGGTTATAAGCCAACTTTTCTTAAATTGTCACTGTTAAAAGCTGGTATTTTTGAAATCGTAAGGTTATAACCAGAAACGTGCTCAATGTCAGCTTATAACCATAGAGTATTTCTAACAGTGAACAGTTTTGATTTGAACAAGATAATTTATTGTTGGTGTAATCAAATTGCAGTAATTGAATTAAAATAAAAGAAATTAAATTACTTTTTAATTAGTTTTTAACCGGGAGAAAACGCATAAGAAACCCGTCAAAAAAGCTCTCCATTCTTGCATAAAGTTTGATGTGAAAAATCAGTTCAAACTCGGTTTTGAAACGCAAAAACTGTGACAAACGAGGAACAATTTCGTTGAGTTGCAATGATTGCATTTTGAACTCCCGAGATTTTTCCTTCAATTCACGTATGGAATTTAACAATACGACCTTACAGTTAGAATCTAGGCAGCAAGTAAGATTCTTCCAGTGTGAGTCAAGCACTTCAGACCAAAGTGGACATTGGTCAAAGTTTTTCAGAGCAACATTCAAAAATTCGGTATCCATTTTGTCTAGTTTTGATTCAATTGGAACAATATTTACGAAATTGGCTTCGGTTTCAAAGTAAGAGTAGTTTTGCGAGCGGTAAAACACGAGTCGATCAATCAAACGGCGCATGAGCAGTATCAACGAGTCTAGTCTGGCTAGCTGAATTTCCATTGCCAAGCGTTGATGAAGGTCATTGTCATCTAATGTGATCGCAGTGACTTCTTTGTGCAATTGCTCTAAATTGGTTAGATTTTGAGCAAATTTGTGCTTGTTTTCATTGATTGGTGGTATCTTGAGTCGATCAAAACGAAGATCTTTCCAAAGCTGCAATTCGATCAATCTTAGCCTTTTTTGCAATATCACTGCTTTTGGTGTAAATTGGGCAGGTGCACAAGATTTGGTGCCTAATAATGGACGTGATCCCATTTTGATCCACTCTAGATATTCACCGTAAAAGTTTGCACGCCATTTCATAGATTCAATTGCTATTAAAATCTTTTTACTAATAAACAGTGGCATGTATTGTTCCTCAGGAATAGACTTCTGAAGTTTAACCAACTTTTGCTCTCCCTCAATGGAAGCGTTTTTCAAAGTTTGCAAAGCTTCTCGAAGTGTACTAATAACCGTAGTGTCATTTTGAAGAAACCGTTCAAAATCAGCTTGAATTTGACAAGCTTTATTTGATCGGTTTGGATATATCCGGTCAGACACTTGATAGTATTTGCTTTGTATCTCTTTTAGACTGGTTTGAAAAAATGATTGGTTTACTCGATTATCAGTAAAGTACGCATTGGTTTGATTTTGATAAAATTCCAACTTTTCTTCTACTTGCTTCTCCAACTCTAGCTGAGCATAGATTTGAGCCAAAGTTGTAATTGTTTGATAGCGTTCGATCATGTTTTCATTGCGCCAGTAATAGTTTAGAATCACTTGACGTGTACGTTCAAGTTCAATGCGGTTAAGTTGGATATTGTGGGTAAAATTTCTGTCACACTGGCCACGAGGGTTACTTTCGAAACACACCATAAAATGGTAGGAAATTCCACCATCATTTGGTTCAAGCCACGAAGGATCCGAATTCAACCGACATTCTGTTGTTTGATTTGATTGTTGGTTGTTTGCTTCTGTTTGATAAATTTCAAACAGAAACAGAAAAATTGCTAGCACTGTTAGCAATGTTGGTGACATGATAACCGCATGTAAATGCTCTGACAATCGACAAACAAATGTATTAAGATTTCTATCACATATATATGACCTTTTTATGTATTACAAAAAAAATCAAATAACATTTAGATACCGCAACATACTTTGGTGATAAGTATGGTTTGGGGTACAAACAAACAAAATGTGGCCTCAATGCAACATGTTTCAATGTTGCAATTATGCGCATGTGCAACGTAAATTTTTGCCTTGGATTGTGCTATTTTAACAGTCGCACTACCGAGCTTTTGAACGGTTGGCGGACTCCCAAGGTGCATACATTTTGTATACACACGCGAGCCTTCCCACTCAAACACATACAACGCAAACTGGCAGGCGGTCGCCAAAGGGCTATTCATAGATGACGTATTGCTCACATTCGCCTTAAATGAAAAACA
>WURS02099161.1:0-23592 GCA_011762765.2 Rhinocypha anisoptera | reverse complement strand
TGCGGTGAGAAGTTCACACTTGCGAATATAACTATAATTGTAGAAACTCACGTAAAAGAATACTTACAAAAGTATCCGAATTTTTGTTGGTCGAAGCACACCTTTTTCGTTAGGATAGAGGAAGAAGAATAGAAGATTTCTTCTTCCTCGATCCTTAAGAAAAGTGTGCTTCGACCACCGAAAATTCGAATACTTTTGTAAGTGTCCTTTTACGTGTGTTCTATGACTCTCTCGCATATTAAGAAATACTTCGGGGCTTGCTTGCCCCTTCGCCGGTCTGGTATTTAGATATGTATATATGAATAAGAGAAAAATATTGCCTCTACTGGGATTTGAACCCGGACCTTTCCATGGGATAAACGATGAACGATAAACGAACAGCGGCACGGGGTAAAAGATGAATGAACGAATGTGGGTGAACGTGAAAAAGAACAAACGGCCCATTGATGTTTATAATATACATCTACTTGTTTATACGGCGGTTGTTTATACAATAAACCACCCGGGAAGATGGACTTCAGCCGGCGAGTCGTCAGATATAGGTGGCGCGAGGCGAATCCTCAAGTGTCACGACGGACAACAGTAAAATTCCCGCGGACCCATATTGCGCTCGGGAACCAAAGGGGCCAATGGATAACTTCCGGCCTCCCCCCACGGAGAATGCACAACCATGGCACGGCAGAGTGTCTGGTAACGTGTGAGGAGTTCCTCGGAACAATTTCCCGTGTCAGGCGTCCATTTCGCTTTTGGATCTGGATCCTTTTGAGGAGGGGAAAGTTACGGGAACCGGGCGACGCGACATGATGGCCGTGTCGGGAGATGTGAAGGTTCAAAGGTTTTTTTTTTACTAGTTCCAAATTTTCTTTTACCCGGACATGACCTGTAGTACCTGGAAGCTTTCAAGCGAAAGACTGCAATCAAATAGTTCGCCGATTCATAATGGTCTTTTGGGAAACCGCAGGTCGTTTTCGCAAATGTTTAATGTTTGAAATTAATGATTCGACAAATCAAGAAATCTAGTGGAAAAATTGCAACGACACTAGCTACTCTAGAAAAAAAAATACTGAACTCCAAAAGGAGGACTTACCCTGAAGGAAAAATCAGTGGCAAGCTCAGCATTCTCTTAAGTGCATATCTAACTGTTGACTTAGTTAATTAGCTGGCAATTGATATTAAAACACGAAATGCTATACTAAATGTATTAAGTATGCTAACGATTATTAATGCAGTTAACACCATCACCATAGATGCACGACCCGGTGATATCGTGGGTTTATGTCTGTAAGAGTAACAAAAAGTATGTATAAATTCCGCGTACTACCTACCTTCATGCCATGCGAAATTCACTCAGTTGACAGTCATGCGAGGAATATATTTATTTACTGTAAAAATTACACTATACTACGGGTTGTCCAATTATGGATGGCAACTTTATGATCTGCGAAATATATTGCAATTTAACTCGGGGGACATGTGCGGACTATGAAAATTAATTTCAAATAATTGCACTATAACGAACCCAAGCGGAGTGATTTTTCGGGTTCCACATCTTATCGGGAAACCACAGGCGGCACAGGGAAAGGAACTGATGCCCCTCTACCCTGTGATGTGTGAATTTCCACACATTCCGTGGGCTTAGTACCATTTGAGCTCTACCCTCGCTTAACATACCAACCTTCGGGTTGAATACTGTGGTTTGGTATTATAACGATTTTCATCCGGGAGCCCCTTCAAGTTGAATCTATTACAATACTGGTCCTGTAAACTCAGTGGCCCGTTATAAGGCTAAGGATATGATCACACCATAAAAATGTTTTACTATTGGTGTTGCTGCTAACTTGGCCTAGATCGGATCTACTTAATTTTTATGTTAGCTCATTTAAATTTTTAACTTGCGCCTCATCAAACACTAAATGAACTTTATTTTTCCTAAATCCTTGCGAAGAGACTAATATATACTCGATAACAAAGAATCTAAATGCAACTCAACCTTGATTGTTAAAACTTGAAAATTCATTGACATACAAAATCTTCTCAAATGTAATGCGAGAAAATTTACTAAACAAAAACTCTGTCCTAAATGACAACGACTTACATCGAATCTCCCTAGAATGGGAAAAATTTTGACGCGCGGAAAATGACAAAAATATAGTTTTAACTGTCCATTGTTCAGCTTTTATATTGGATATACCTTAGTACTAAATTTGGACGAAATAATCTCTTACGTTGATAGTCATTATTGGTTAAGTTATTTTTCAAGTGAATAAATAATAAGAGTGAACAAAATAAATACCACACGACACTTACAAACCATGATTGCGAGGCTCACCGTACAGTGAGGGATGTCAACCGACGATTGAATGACAGGTTCTCGAATGAATCTACGCCAATGAGTTTTATCACATGTGCAACAATAGAGTTTCATCAAATTCGGCAACAAGAAGCAAAAATGAATCCCTTGAAGGGACACGAAGACCACGAAGTGAGGCAACAGGACTCGGAACACTTAGTTAAGACATAAACAACGTTGACCGACCGCTCTGGAGTTTAATTAGGGCAACCAACCACCCGCTTATTCCATGACTGCAACGCGGACAGAAACGGTCACCGGTTGCCCTAGTGAGAGGATTTCCCCCTCTTTTTTTCTTCCGAAATTTGACGAGAAAACAACTCGTGGCAGCGAAAATCCGATGGTCAGCGTGATGGATCTGCCAATGCCCGAGTCTTTAAAGTGAAATCGATATTCGAAGTTCGGTTCCGAGCCTCGAAAAGCGTCCGCTAATATGGGAAATGAAATCTAAACATCGACCACAAACGAGTCGGCGAAGATTACCATATTAGTGCCACTCCCTACATCGGCCCCGAGTAGGTTTAACGCCACGAATCTCACCGCCACGATCGTAATTTTGGTATCTTGTTGTAGGTTAACGTAAAAGAAATAAATGTCACGAACGGATTCCATTTAATGCCTGACATTCGGGGCAATGTCTCACATATTTCTTCGTTTATAAACCCAGTGATTAACTATTTTATTCTAACGCTGTAGGCCTAGAATTTACAGCAGAAAGTATTTCATTTGAACCGGACCAAAACTATGTACAAAGGAAATAAGGAAGTGAAGAACCTTATAAGTTACGATTCGAGTGCAGCGAGCATAAATGATACCATGCAAATTCGTTTTCAGCAATCGGTCAAAACAAATTCCTAGTCACAACAATGCGAAAGAATATCCTCAGAAATATAAAAAATGTGCATTAAAATAATAATTTCCAGTTTAAAGAATTAATTTTTTCCATTAATGACATCCTCCAGCTGCAATTGTCCTTCGCTACCTCGGGTTATAAAGTGAAAAGATACACTTTGGAACAATACAAGGTATTCAGTCAGCGTCAACTTAAAGTTCCTGGGTTAATAGCCAGATAAAGAAGACGATTTTTAACAACCACAATGTTATATAAGTAAACACCGTCATGAATACCGTGCAAGTGGTGACAAGAGACGATGTAAACACGAGAATGACGCTCATAGAGAGCAAGAGCTAACACTTGCAAACAACTCAATTGTTATGCATATATCTTATAATTTCACGATAAATATTAAATACTAGCACTGTAGGAGAAGGCTTGAATGGCACTGTAGAACTCGGCTATGATTTCGCTTTGACAAGTAGCTACGAGGTAAAAATAGCATGGTGGATTACCTTCGTGTGGGTATGAACTTTAAACACCATCTATCTGGCAGTAAAACGCTTTGGGTGATTTTTTTTGTGCAATAGAACTGTGACAACAGTTTAAAACTCTATAATCATTCATGCAAAACAGTTCACTGACGATCACTAATGAAGAGCACACATACAAATCTCCTATAAATATCATGCTGGGAGAAACTGCTGAAAAATCACCTTCCACGAAATGAAATGTAAATAATAACACTGCGTTATTCCTTCTTAAAAATAAATAACACTGACAAAGTCAAAGAAACGGAAAAGATGAAGGTACATGGGAAACACCGAACGAATAGAATTCAGCCGATTCCTAAACGTAAGAACTAAGTAACGCTGGGGGATCAACCTCTAAAATTTCAATATATTCGTGTCAATGAAAGAATAACCTATTTAGAAACTAAAAATATAATGGATAATTGAAACGTGGGAGCCATATTTATGCCTTGAAGGGAGATTCTTACCTTAAGATATCTGTATCCAGGTTAAGCAGAAAATAATCCAAAGAGCGTTTGTACCACCACTCATCCACAGTGCACCAATCTAAATCACTTCCATTTTGTGATGGTCCGCCTCACAAATGTTAAAATACTCGAACAATAACACACAACAATTTATTATAACACTGCTTAGTGCGCTTCGAGACCGCGCATTTGTCAATGAAAACAAGTGTATCCTACAGAAAACTGAACTGGCTGGAGAGGTAGACGTGCCATCTAGTGTGGGCATTGTCATTGCGTTACTCATTTGTTTGCCGAACTCGAGCGATTTAAAAGTCATTTCAAAAAACTCACTTATAATGGTGTGAATATTTCCGACATCCATGACATTGAAAAATTATTGACTTTGTAACCGCAACTTTAAAATAATTAGTCGTCCTTATGACTACCATCAAGTATTCAGACGCATTCTCTCGATAAAACTCCAGTATATTTGCTTCTGTCTTAGCATAATACATTTTCAGATTGTTCATTAAGAGTAACACATTATACATAAAAGCAGCACCAGATTATATACACTGCAGAGTATCAAGGAGATGATAAAATGGACTCAAATTTTCATATGATAAGTAATGCCAGTTCCTTGCATTAACAATAAAAGTTGACCTGTGATCTTGTTCTGTATTTACACCGGTGGAATTCATGACATTAAAATTCATTTTATATATGTGAAAAGTGCATGCACTAAAGAGATTTAAAAATGTTTGCTATACAATTAGAATTTTCTGGAAACGCTTCTTTTCGTACCCAATGCTGATTTAGGAATGTATTTATGTTAAATGTCAGAAATTTTTTTATTACTAAAACGGTAATCCCTTTTCAAATCTGCATAATTCCTACCGAATATAACCATAATATTCTTAGAAGTATCATAATGAATTTTGCCTAAATATATTCCAGCAATGATGAAAATATAATGTTTATTTCACAAAGTCGAACCTGCTAACTACTAAAAATGGAGTTCAGTAATTACGAAATATTTAGTAAAAGGCCAAATGAAAAGTGACGAATCACAGAAATTTCAAGCAGAAACACCCTAAGGTCAATGATAATATGTTTCTATGCAAATTTAAATATTGAAAATAGTATAACTAATACAAGATGACTCCCTAAAATACCGCTATTTAAATTAATTTTCCTCCTACACGGATAACATCCAGTAACAAGAAATGGAACTCTACAGGTACAAGAAATGAGGCTCATAGATAGGTATCAACTGTTACACCCTTCAATCCATTTTTCAATCTCTTTGTATTCTTCCTCATTAGTGCCAAAATGTTCCTTAACATTCAGCACAATAATATCCCCCCTCCCCCTGTAGATTTAGTTGACGAAGGTTAATCAAAAAGAGCATCCTTTTACGTCAATAATTAACGAAACTCCAATGTTATAACGTTTCATTATCGGATAGAGGAAAAATCTAAGGACAGACGTTAAAATACAGTTCCCTGAAATCTAAGGTACATTACTCCCGTCTCCTCAAAGATTTGTTGATAACTCATACAGCTGGGATAATTCTTCATACAGAAATTTAAGATATAATGCACATCAAATGCTCACGGCTACAATTGATCTTTATCGAAAATTTTCGCTGAAAAGAATGCATGTACCTACTCTAGCTGGAATAGAGAAAAACATGTAACATATTGTTCAACACTGATTAATGGATCACGCGGGGTCGAAGAGATTTATTTATCTATCAACACTCATGATATCCAAGAGTTATCTTAGAATATAGTATTTTCACACTGGGATGAGTAATCTAACCGTTTCAGAATTTACGTAGTGAGCACAAAGTATGTATTTGCTATTAGATCATACTATATTTGTCTTCTTAAAATAAGCAACGACCTACTTGGAGAAGAAAATTTCGTCCATAAATAAATAAATGAAAATATCATCAAGTACATTTCATCATGGATATATAAATAAAATTGATCAATGATTCCTATCCCAGTGCCCCGAGTAACATTTGTCGATTTTATATTTACAATTCTCAGCATTTAATGGTTATAAAATTAAGAGATAATCATATTGACAACCTCAACTGATCTTCAATATATCCTATTGATCATAAAACAGTATGTTTTGCAGAAATACCGCATAAGTTTCTATGAACTCACCTTGATTACGTTCGAATCAAGAGAGACGTGATTCTTATCGCTCGAAGTCAGCGCCAACGTACAAGAACTATTACCAATGACCATAGCGTAACAATGTTAGAATATACTCATTTGCGAGTGCAGCGCCGCAAAATTAGACTCTCGTGTAGTATCCCTTGACTAAAATAATTTCGATTTTCAATTTGTCGCGCAATCAAAAGAAGCAGCATGTAATGGTTGATAAGGAAAATGTAAATCAGTGGAGAAGTCACTACATACACATTTAGCATCGTTCTGTTTTTATTTCTCATTTCAGTTAGTATTTTTAATTTTGTATGCGGCGTGATTGTCTGGTTAGGTGGCAGCTATGAAAGAAGTAATATTGGCAGTGTTCTCTTTTATATCGTCTTTATTCCTTGTTGTTCTTCTTGTGTGCATTGGTAATATGATTGAATATTTTAAACTTAACAACGTTGTCGAAGATTCTTAGCATAACTATGACAATTGAAAGTATTTATATTCTTATCTTTTCAGGTTGGTACTTGGTATGGACGTTCTTCCTGTCACGCTTTCGTTTTGTGAGAGAATTACTTGGAGGGACATCGGAGTCAACTTTGGTTAATGACCTAAAAAGCGGACGTTCCAGAATAAAGAAGACCAGGCGTGAATAATGATTCGATTACAGTATTTTGGGTTGCATTTTCTCGTAGATTTGCATTTTTTAAAAATAGAAATACAATGAATGGTAAGAGGTTTTTCAATGACTGAACCTCAGCCGTGTTTGGCAAAATTGAAACCTTTAAATAGTAATTTCAGGAAGTGTGATTGACCTTGAGTCGCGGGTTCTCCTGAGGATTTAAGCATGTCCTTGTGATACATTGAATTACGTCATGTTTTGAATGACGAACGGAAATACTTTCACGAACGTTGACCGTTTTCACTTTGTAATGTTTTAAGTTATACTCTTCCAAAAATGTATAAGTTACCCTTTGCTTACTTAATGTTTTTTTACGGGCTTCTTCAGTAATATTAACGTCAACGATAAAGTGTGAATCTGTGCTGGCAAATAGTATTAATTCGGGATGTGAATGCTTCTTATGAGTCCTTGAAGATAATATATGGAGTTAGTGAATTTGTGGTGCTTGTGAAGCATCACTGTGATATCAGTGGACATATAAGAGCATCGTTTTTTGCTCTCTTGTTCCATTGGTGAAGCCAACTTCTTTTACCTTGCAATTCCTGCAGATTTTAAGACTGAATATATTTTAATATGTCATCGTATTTGTGGTGCAATTTTTCACATGTCAATGTGGCGTGTAAATTACAATAATGAATTTCAAGTTCACTAATTCATTGTCAATCATGAATGCCTAAGGAATTGGTACATTTGGTGCTGATTGAGTTTGTGCAGCTTCTTCGTATCTGTAATATTTTTTGTGTTACATGATTCAAAATATATCAGATAAAACACGAGCAAATTTTTTCTCTTCCATGGATGATGTGACCTTAACTCCATCATATAGTGTTATACAAATCATAATTTTAAGGCTTTTTCCCGACTTTTAATCCCACTATCTAAAATAGATAAAAACATTTCAATCTGTAATAACTTTATTAACAATTTCTCATTAATCTGGTTCTCCCTATTTTTTTTTTTTAGATAATCAACTATTTAGATGTAAGTTTTTGGATGATGCCAAAAGTCACTACACCCTACCTGGAGACCTAGCTTCACTTCTGTATTCCTTTTCCTCAATACCAATATCCCCATCTAACATGCCTGTTCTTTTTCTTCCATTGGCTTACCCAACATTCCATCCTTGTATCACCAACTTCAGCATATCAAAGTATTCCTTCCTTCAACTTTTCCTGCCTATTTTGTTTCAATAACTTCCCCTCTTTGCCTACCAGAACTAACACCTCATTTTTTTTGTCTTCATTTCCATCTGTTTTACCGTCTCCACCCTCTGACGCTCTTAATTCAATTCCTGAAACCTAGGTTCAAAATTTCTAATCATTGGCTAAGTTTTAATATCCAGATAACCTACAACTAAGTACCTCCAACTATACAACAGTACGCTCCATGTTTCTCCAAAAGTTTTCTTAATGTATTTACCCAATTCCCTTTTCTTCAGAAATATATTCAAATGTAATGCGATTCTTCTTCTCTTGTTGAAATAATAAGATTGCAAACCCGTGATGATATATTACTTATGTGTTAATACCTAATGAGGATTTCAAAATTCAACTAAGACTAAGATCATAATATTGCATCACCAATCTTAGGTTTTTCTTAACGTTCACTGAAAATTTGAAGAAAATATTTTTTTACCAATCCTCAAGACCTGTTAACATGATGCAAGTACTTGTGCAAGTTTTTATGTCACATCTGTTCAAACATCAGCCCACATACATACTTGCATCACGTAAACAGGACTTATAATAGAGTGATTGTGTATATTTTGCATAGTTAATGTAATGGCATTGTTCTTTTGACTATGGGATGATTAATATGTTTAGAATATTGGCTGTATGAGCTCCCTTGCATGCCCTCATTGCTTATTGTATACCAATCAACCCTTATAAGAAAGGGTTAATTTACTTTCTTCTACCTCGGTGTGTAAGACATTTGGGCACATGGGTTTTCCAGAAATAAAAAGTTTTATATATCAATATTTATTGTGGTAAACATGAAAAATATGGACAATACAAACTATTATCTCCATTGCATGGATGGTATTATTGTCCTACAAATAAAATATCTTATGATGTAGAGACATAGAAATACACCTGTTTTCATAAAAAATATAAATCCGTACAAAGTGGTAATTTAATTAACTTTCCTACAATTTCAGGCATATACATGGTAGTAGGTGCTCAGACATAAAACATGGATCTGATCTCTCTTTACACGGCTAGGACAAACACATTGCTCAAATGTAACTAGTACACTGCTTTGTACATGCTTAAAATTCATATTCATTCATTAAAAAAAAGTACACAGTGACACAAATAAACGTTAAAAACCTTCCAGTAAAATTCTCAATCGAGAAATTATAATTACTTTAAAAATAATAAATATATACGTACAAATTTCAATTACAGCTCAGGTAAAAGAAATCTCAAAAAGTATAGATTTCCACTCATGACTAGAAGCTGCTATTAAGTATCACACGAATAAGCATATCAAAAATACCCCAGACACCCAAAAGTGAGAAATAAATGTAAAAAATTTGTCAAGGAGGAGATATCACAGAAGATCTGATACATACGGAAACTGCATTTGAAATAGTTCTCCCACAAAGGGTCGACTTGTGGTCGTTCATTCCACATACACACACACTGGCACACACTCGTTCCTAAACATAATGAGTACATATACCATATATATATATATATATAATATCAATAAAAACACACACAACTAATGTAAAGAAGTCATTCTCTCCATACAATATAAAAGTAAATTCCCTGATCATGACTGAACTGCACTATAAATTGTGCATCCCTTGAGATGATTGGTAATCAGTTTGTTGTTTTTTTTTCTTTGTTTTCTCACATTTTTTTCCTGCATCCAAATAATCTCTCTGGTGACTCAAAATGATGTGCACGCAGAGTTTAAATCTGAGGATGACTCAGTTGGTGGTAATGGACGAAGTTCAAATTAAATTGCACATTGGGGTAATGAAAATACTCAAAAGAATGGGGAGTCACACCTTACATAATACTAGCCGTGGGTTTTGACTCTACGTCTTCTCGGCTTTGTAGATTCCAGGGATTAAAAAAATGCATACCCAGAACAAATTTGCCATTCCGATGAGTGGTTCTCGTGTGAAATGAATGCTTTTAAGGTCACTTGCTCAAAATGACTAAGAAATGCTCTAACGTGGTCTATTTCGGCAAAATCTCTTTGTGTGCACCCACTTGGTGATGGAGAACAAAAGTATTGTATGTGACCTCGTCTTGTTGAAAAGACATTTCCTTTGTTGGAGGTCAGTATTTTAATTTTTCCCCGTTTGGTTATATTTCCCTTAATGAGAATTGCAAATTTTGTGGAAATGATAAATCACAAGGTAGCACAGTTATTTTTCCCATTAACTTTCTCTCAAATGTTTTTTGCCATGACATCTGAAGAAAGACATAATGATTAATTTGGTGATTGAATAATCTCCATTTGATTTTTGCTTGTATGACCGACACAAATCATCTGCACTCACAAAAAATAACTGCGGTGAACTAGTTCCCGAGGGACAATATCAAGAATAATTAATTATTTAATGTATACTTCATATGCTTATTTTGTGATGTGACCACAGTATTTTAAGAAAAAAAGTGTTAAATAGCATTCATTTGAGCATGCAAACCCAAAAACATGATTTTTTGTCACACGGATGACAGTATATTATGGGTGCAATATTTCACTTCAGTGAATTTTACACAAGTCCCCTGAAATAAAAAAATAACTACAGTGGACCTACATAATGAAGTTCCCATATGTGCTACAATACAGTGTAATGAAAATAGTAACATGTAAAAGAGGCTTTTTAATTTGCCCAGTAGAGGCAAATACCCATAACAGAACTAAAATGAACATGAATCAATGTGACTGAAGAGAAGTTAGTGTGAAGATGAAATACACAACTTCTAAAGCCAACATCACGATTTAATGCAACCTATTTACAATGGCTGAGAAACCCTTATGAATTCAGAACTTGTCTTTCAAAATGTGGATGTTTCTTGTTTCAAAACTTTTGTACACTTTATCCAAATTTTAGAATCTATATTTATACTTGGAATTTTTCTAACTATTAACATTATCTGGGAATGAATTCATTTCCTAGAGTGTAGAACATCTTTGTATGAGACTTTCATCGTAACCTCATACAATATTTCGCACAAAATATCCTCTTAATGCATCAAGTAATGGTTATAAAGAAATAATTCTCTATAGTATTTACAAATGTAGATGAAGGATACCAGACTTGTTTGAATACAGAAACAGCAACATTCATTCCCTCATGAAAAAGGAATTATATAATACATAGCAATGTGATAAAAAGAATGCCACACACACACAAAAAAAGAAAACATTTCTCACAGGAAATTCAAATTATTTTTGTGCAGTCATATAATTTCATATTCAGCAATGAAATATGAATTTGGAGAATAGATTCAGGGCAAGTATTTTGGGACTTCACTTGAGTCAACCTGTAGGTGTGTTGTAGTCCATATGAATGTGATTCACATGAAATCACAGGATCAACACATGGAAGTCCCTAATTATAAGAAGATCTGACCTGCTACTAAAAGTTTTAAATAATTAAGCAAAGGATACAGGGAGTGGAGGAGTGCTTGGAAAATCAACATGTTCTGATCTTGATGCATATCGAATGACACATCACATTTTGAGTATTCCTACAAATTTACCATCCCTAAAGAGTATTTTATGAGTAATGGTTTTCAATACAATTTTGAGGAAACATCTTCAAAATGAAATTTGTGACCAGAAAAAAATTTCTAATCTATAATGAGAAAATCCATATCAATGTGATCAATTTTAGTGTTGCACTTTAAAGTAACCATTACTATACTTTTAAAAAATGTTTTGGTACTGAGTACATATTCTCTATACTTGACAAAAATAAAAGGAGCAATGAAAAATATGTAGTCAGATTATATTTTAAATAAAAGATAATTAAATATGTTGTTTTGGATGTGTATCACGGTTTTAACTGCCTCATCATATGGCATTTACATTAAATCTGTGGCAATCAATAAAAAAAATTTTACTTGGGTTTACTGGCTTGACAGATCTCATCAAAATCCAATGTAATATACTTTCAGCATTTGCACCTGTAGTAATGGTTTTAGGAATATTTCACTTTTAAGACCTGCACAAAATTCGAATTTTAATGTGATTCTGATATGTAAACTAGATTAAAATATTATAAAAATTGACACATCGTGGCATCCTTTTTGTGATTTAGCATGGGTTTGTTTCAGAGGTTTGTCCTGTTTATTGATGTGCAAACTAAGATGCACCCTCTTATTTGATAAACCCTAATGCCATTTACTTCTTTAACTTCCTCTACAGCAAATATTTTTCTAAGTGTAAAACATTTTCACATTGTTTTTTTAATATCAAATCTCTTTTAAGTTTTTAATGATAAAAATAGGGTTAATTTTCACAAATTTATGTTTCTCGAAAACAGTTTTTATAAAACTCCCGCTTCACTTTAAATCCACAAGATCTAAAGTTTAGAAATTATATTGGCACTCACAAAAGTGGATTAACCTCTATATTATGGAGCCTTTTAAGATGTGTTTATACTCAAACCTTTGGCACACTTTCAATGTTTGGTTTCTCCATCAATAATTTGCTGTGTCGAACTGAAGATTTGCACCTCATTCTGATTTCCATTCAGTGTACTTAGATTAAGTACTTTTTCATAAAATGCAAACCTTGATTGTACAAAGGAATTGGTGAAAAAAGACAATGGAAAACATCATATAAAAGCATCTGTGTTGAAGGAGAAGAGTCTTAACTGCACAAGTTTCGGATGACTGGCAGTGATTTGCACTTTTGAGATGATGGGAGGATGCAAGGAACAGACAATTCAATGGATTGGTTAACATTAGCTCTGAAAACAGCCCAATCATTCTAGTGGAAGTATACACTTACTATTACAGAAGAGTTTACATTCTAAAACAAAGCCTGAATCATCAAACTCTATCCAACATATAATATCCAATGGCATATAAAAACAACATCTAAATGGACATTAATGATACTTAAATGTACACTATAAAGACCTCAGAAAATTGCTACCTTTCCACAAAACCTAACTGGCTATCAGGTGGATAAGGCTGGAGGAGGAAATGGGGCATTTTCCTCGAATATCATCACCAGCTTCCCGTAATCCATACTTCTCCTTTTTTTCTTGTTCTGTAATGTAAATATGAATATCACATAATATCAAGCACAAGATATGGGTTGTGACATAATATTTTCATTTTCTAAGTTCAATAGAAATAAGACATGTTCCTCATTTAAGAAAGAGATTTTATTATTATAAGAATACTATGTGTGAAACTGTCTTTAAAAAAACATGACTACTAAATGTCTTCATCCACCACATAGTTATGACTCAGTGACTATTAAATGTTCCCAAAATTTCATTGGACAAGAAGTGGTCCAGGAAGAAGTTTTTGAACATCATGAGAACAAGTACAAAAATTACTTTTCCATTGGAAGCACATTATGAAAAATATGCTTTTTATTATTTAATTATTGAAAATTTAAAATAACTTCTCTACCACTTGTTTCAATATACAAAATTGCATTAATAACTTGATAACAAATTTTAAGTTCATGTAACTTTACTTTTCTCAGGGGTAATTAAAATCAAATTCCATGACTAACAGATTACATGTCCAAAGGCTGCTCAGTTGGAAGATAACATAAATTAAATTTCAGGTTATATATGCAAATATAACCCTTCCCTAGGTTACTTATTTGAATCATTCGAGGAATACTACATTCATTTCTCTGCACCCTTTGTTGGCCAGAAAAAGAAAATCAGTAGTTTTTGTACTAATAAGTCAGATTCTACTGCATTCTTTTTATCAGTGTATTGGATAAAAAGTGCATCATTGAAATCAAAATAACAGCAAAAGCATCTTAACGGTGATCAAATTATTGCTGATATTTAATATTGGGGTAAGAGATCTAACTTACAACCGTACCACTTTTCATCAAATGAAATGCTAATGCTAGCTCATCAGCTATGGATGATACGAATGTTTACCAAAAATATTTGTAATTTAAATGAAAAAATATATTCAAAATGATGATAGCTTCTCATAATTAATTGAAGAATACAATAACGACTGAGCTTCTTTCCCTTCATTGTATGTGGAATCAGCTTCTATATTCTGTTTCACTTATGGAGGGCAGAGAGTTATTCCAACTCCTCTTAAGGGACCTTTGAGGGTGTAATTTCTTAATTTCCCTTACCCTGCTGGCAATTCTTGAGGGAGATGGGCTCATGGTGATGCCATTCAAGGCCATTGGTGACTCATCAGTACCACTGGATGATGTGAAGCCCCCCGAGTCCTCCAGACTCAGCTTGGTCGATGTCCCTTCCAGCTCCATGTCCATGTACAGCTGACTCAACTGCTCATTTACTGTGCTTGACTGCCCAGAGGAAAAGAAAATACTAATATTATCCAAGGAGCTGAAACAATACTGTGTAATACACCTACAGGATATTATAAAGGCCCAAGGTGGTGGATGTTAAGATTGTAATTAGAGTATATATTTTTTCACAGTTTGTCCCTGCCCATTTCTAACAGAAAAAAATCTCATATCATGTGAATAACTAGTGATGTACGAGGTGCATTCAATCATAAGGCCTCCAATTTTTTCTAACTAATTATTCACCTTAAAAACAATTAAACATGTGTTACTTCTCAATCTCACAGCAGATGTACACATTTTTTGCAACGTTGACGCCATGATTCAATGTTCACGGTGAAGCCTTCTTTAGCAGTCTGTTTTGACCACTGGAAAATCGCTGTGACACTGTGGTTGGATACATTTTGTACAGGCCTTGTTCTGTTGCCCTTTAATTCTAGACATTAATGAGCCTCATTGTGTAAAACAAAAAGTGAATCATACCTGGGAAATTGTTTTCAGTGTCTTTAAATCTGCTTCCAAGACATTGCGAAGTATCTGGTCATCCATTTTGTATCGCAATATCAAGTCAGGAGTGACATCAACTTCTTCCATCCATGAAGGTCCCTTTAATGGAAAGAGTTGATTATAATATGTATTAACAAAGAATATTGTTATGACTAAATGAATACAACACAAGATTAGGTTTTTTCAAATTAAACACTAACTTGTTTAAGAATTAAAATAGACAACTATCATTGTCACCTTGGATATGACATAAAGTCAACAAAAATAATGAATTTATGGATAGAGAGTACATTCAGAGTTACATTCTATCACATTAATGCCAAAATAAAAAAAGGTTATACATATAAATGCACCCCAGTTTAGTAAATAAACTCCTTAAAGGATAAAATATTTACTTTTTTATACGTTCCTCATCTATATTTATTCAGGTCTAGAGTATTATAATTAATCTGCATATGCCATCCTTGGCATACCTCTACAATTTCAAGTCTAGAATATTTTCCAATAGTCTTTATTAAAATGTCATTCCTCAAGTTGTGATATGTGAAGTTAGTTTTCCTCTATCTCTGAAGAATAATGTAATAATAAGTCTAATCTGAGAGCTTTTGGAAGTACTTTTTCACCAATTATTCAGTCTATCAATTTAATTTCCAAAATTATTCTGTGGCACTACATTTACACTGCTTCCAATTTTCTTTTCTTCAAGGCTGCTATTGTTCATATCTCACATCCAAAAAAAATATGCTTCATATGGTATGTATGTTCTCAGGGTCACTTTCCTCATGTCCATGCTAACAACGACCATAATAATAACTACATCTCCGACCTCTCCCACATTGTATACTTTTCCTAACCTAATTTAGTACCACACACAAAAAATATAAATAAAAGAGTAGAAAAATGCAAATTGTAATCATTTTTAACATAAGTGAGAAAATAAATCATAAGAAATTCACAGATCCCTTTCCTGGTCAGAATAAATTGAAGTTGGGGAGGAAGTTGGTTGCCTAAAAATTGGATTGGAAAGGGTTAACGTAGTATCATAGTCTATCCTGAGTATGGATGCTTATTTCTTCTTCCAGGTCCTGCCAAGCATCTTTTCCCTCATAAAGATTCTCCAAATATTATTTCCAACTAGTGACCCCCATCGCCATCTTGGGTAAGAATTTCCAATTTGGCATTTGAGAAAACATTTGTTTGCTCTTCATTCATCAAGTGTCTACTCACGGTATTTGTATTCTGCTTCAACTTTACTTTGTGTGAGGTTATTTTATATTCTTTGCACAGGTTTTTCATCCATTCTTTTCTGGCTTTACTTGCCGTGGGAAGTAAAGGGAACTTAAGTTCATTCCTTATTCTTTTGTAAGATTTTCTTTCTTCCTTAGTTCTCCAATTTTGTACTCTCTCCTATCATTTATTAGGCTCAACACTTCGTTTGTGAGCCATGGTTTCCTTTTCACTCATTTTCTGTGGCTAATGTATCCCCCCTTTCAGGCATTGCATATCCTGTTCCACTCATATGAAGGAGAGCTGCTTCCTCCAACCGATTGGCTGCTTATTGCATGGTGGTAGCTATAAGTAATGGTGCTTTCATAGGATACATGGCAATCGAACCGAATGATTGAACCATATATCCTTTGCTGTTTATTGACTATGACAACATCTCTGTGGAGTTTACTTGCTTACTTCACAGCTAACCTCTACGTCTGGAGACCATCTTATGTTAGCAATTGAGTGGATACATTTTTGGTTGTAATCACAGTCATGAGAATTATTTAATAAATGATAAAAAATAAATATCACTGTGAAATGATAAAAGTTGAGAACCTGTCAATCAATGTACGAGAAGTTAACAAAAGTTGAACTAGAAACATATCTGAGAGCTAAGGTTGTTTATTACCTTTCTCATTGGCTTTAGTCCATTTTTCTCTCCAATAGCACCTTTCCCTCTGGCCTCTGACCCCAAAGACTTAGCCTTAAATAAACAGGAATGTACATTTTAAACACTTAATGTGATCAAATTCAAGTATTATTTCATGTTCCAATTAAAAATTGTTGCATGAAAAATTTGATTTGGAGTACATTTCTGATTATGAGGGCTAAAGGCCAGTGAAAATGAACCTTGGATCCCATTTCTGATTATTTGTAAAGAGTGCATGACATGGAATGGGAGGATAAATCTTTGATAGGTAAAATCCTAAAAAAAAGGAGGAAACATGATTGGAAAAGATGCTTGGATGTAATATGACTTTATTGAAGAAAAGAAGTGGAATTAATTGATTGCCAAATGAAGAAAGGCTGGTGGAATAGATTAGATGTGGCCCTCAGATACTGCAAATTCAGAGCCCATTAAGAGACCATTAGGTACAGACAGACCAGATTTTTGTGAATAATGAATGTTAAAAAATGTGCAATTTTCCACAAAATAATCTTTATTAGTACCCGTTTTTTGATGATACTACATCATCATCAGGTCTGATGCCAAAATCCTGACGATGATGATGTAGTAACATTGAGACCCGGTTAGTGATAAAGACTATTTTGTGTGGAAAACTTGCATATTTTTAACACTTCATATGATAAATTTCCACCATATCATGACTGATACTTCATTGTTTGCAGATTTTCAGAGTTATGTAGTGTACTCAGACGATGAAAACCTGTCCTTTGAAAAAAAAAGATGGAGAAGAAACTCCATCTCAAGAAAAAAAGTCAAGGTTCGAAAGAACGGTGCGATTTCTGGATCGCTGTGAAGCGTAGTCACTGCAACTGTGGGGTGTACATGTGCGCTATACATATGTTCGATGATTATTTCAGTTTTCGTGGTCTTGATCTTGTGATATGTGGTCTTTCCATATACTGAATCCATAATTCTCTACAAAAAGTCTTCTACAAATTTCAGGACGTGCCTTAACGAAGAGGGAGTCGAATTTTTTGAATGACGGCAATCTGCGAGAGATCCTTTCAGGGACATTGGGGGCAAAGTGGAGGGCTGTCGGATAAGAGGACTGACTAGAAGCCAATGGAAACGTGGTGAGATCAAAGAGGGGTGTGCAAAGGCAATAAATTCACCATAAGGATCACGACAAGAGCCTTTGCTGCTTCAGAGGCACGGATTATAGAATATCTGCATTCATACTGATGTGCAGCACTCATACCGACGTGAGGTTTGCTATCCTTGTGCCTTACGTGCCATGGCTTACGTGCCATTTTAAGGATGACCTTAACAAAAATACAATTTCCGCATGGCTCACCTTGGATTCATAGCAGCCCAGGTTTTCTCCCCTGCCTTCCCAAGCAGAACTCCTCATGCTCTCGTCACTTTTCTCTGTCCTCAGGAAAGAATAGAGCGATGAATAACTGCAAAGAGAGGGAAAAAGGAGGATGGTTTAAGAATGATTAGCGTCCAATAATGGGACCACCGACTCTAGAAAATGCATAAGTGTCCCCATGAAATGCAAAGCCGTTAAACCCTTGGCTGTGGAAATGCTTATATATATCTACAATTTGGCGGGTCAGTGCGGAGAATGACGTATACGTACGTGTGACCGCCTTCTTCACACCCTGTCTACACCCTCCCCAAATTTTATGACCTGGCCTTTCAGAGAAAGGCTCGAGAAGGTTCATGACCCTCGAGCAGTTTTCCGAATGCATTTCATCCACGGAGAGTTTTGTGAAGTTATTTTCTGACCTACCATCGTCATTTCTTTCAGTCGTCTCCAAGTTTCGGTTATGAATCAAAGTACTTACGTACTGTTCAGTATCAAGTTAATGTGCCGAAAAATGCAATTTTATTTTGTTATGTTACTCAAAAATTATGTCTCAATGAAATTAAATATGGAGTGTGCACTAAGGTGAATTCTGCATGAAATATTTACTCTGGTCAATCATATTTCCACTTCCACACCTGGAGGGAAATGGGCGATGCAGATCATAAGGGTCGTCCCTGATTACAGAGCCTAAACCTTTGCTGGGACTAGAAGGAAATTATGCTATGGCTATTTTTCTCCCTCACACAGCCATCACAAAAGAATTAGGTTGTCACAGCCGAGGGGTTAAACATTATAGTATATAAGGAAGATTATATTCTTTTTTTCAAATTTAAAGTTGGGTGAAGCTGCATTTTTGAATGTTTCAACAAAGATATTGACCTTTTCTGTGGTTATAGAAAATTGTTCAGCTAGAAGCTTTCGCAAATTTACATTCACATTCAGTTTTCATTAATGTCTGCTGGCACAAACATAGAGATCATGAGTTCACGATTTGCACTGTACATGCTTAGCCACTAGGTTGTGGAATATGTTGATCAACGTTTTGGTGTGAGACTATAGAGATCATATACGTATGACCATCACCTTCGTACCCTCCCTAGACCCTCTTTCCAATTTTTATGGCCCATCCTTTCCAAAAAGTTTCCAACGGTCACACTTTCCTATTGCACTAGAATAGGGTGCCCCTTCTATGAAGTGCCGTTTACGACGGTTCATGACCCTCTGTGACGAGTTTGACGAATGAATTCCATCCGCCGGAATTTGGGAAATCGTTTTCTGACCCACCACCTCGTCATTTACCTCGGTTGTTGCAGAGTTTCAGTAGAATGCTGGTTATAAATGAAAAAATTTACGTACTGTTTGGTATAAAATTAATCCAAAACTACCAAGGAAAATAGATATGGAATTCATTTTTCGATATATTCCTGCATGAAGTATTTTGACTATAGTCAATTGTATCTCCACTATCCCCCTCGGAGGGAACTGGGCTACGAGGTCAATACGCATCAGGTCTGCCACCTAATAAACGTTTGTCGGAAGTAAAAGGGAAGAGAGCCATGGCTACTCTTCTCCCGCACACAGCTGTCGCAAAGGAGCGAGGCTACCGCGGCTGAGGGGTTAGGAAATCACCTGATCAACAAAATCCAATTTGGAGACGTGTATCCGAGCCACAAAACATTTAATGTCACAGATGGGTAAATTTTCTCAATCAAAATGCTCATGAAAATCATCAGGGACTATCAGGAAATGCATCTGATCAAGCCAAGGAACCAACAGACATAAACTGAGCAAATTTACGAGCTCAAAGAAAACTCACCTGCTGTCGTCACAAATGGTGTCGGGATCCTGTAGCAGGTTGAATGAGTGCGGGAGGTTTCTGCCGTTCATTTGCTGACCTTTGCACCCAGCTTTCACCTCCAACGCTGACATCTTCCTCTCCCCGTGGCTGTTGTAGTGGTAGTACTCATCGTCGTCCTCTTCGTCCTCCTCCCCGACACCGTTGCCCTTGCTCAGCCCCGAGGAACCAATCGACTTGCACTTCTTGGAGACCTCCAGCAGCTCCTGCTTCGAAGGGAGGACATATTACTCAAGTTGAGGAGGAGAGGAAAAGGAGGGGGGTGGCAATGCGTGGGTCGAACTCCTCGGTGCGTACACACCTCGCGTACCAGACTTTGGAAGCAATGCCCATTCAAAAGTTAAGTTGAAGAAGTTTATTTTTCAGCCAACTTTTAACTCAACACATTTTCTTTATTTTTATTTTAACACGCAATGAAGATGCTGTGAATTCAAGGTATGCACGGCACTACTCGGAGATGCATAAGCTTTGCCGGCAAGGCGTGGAGTAAAATTATCTTTTTTCAATGTTTTCGGGGTGGGGTATGTGATTTAATACATTGACTTGAAGGCAAAAGAAAAAATGTTGTTGATACGTGAAAAATAATTGCCACATTACAACACTCTTATGTCTAAAATGCTTAACAACATCCAAAGTTTCACGTAACAAAAACACTTCTGCGTCTGGGGAAGATTTTCGGAAATCATTTGCATTGAATTTGTTAAATTTCTAACAAACCTCATTAGTTTTTTTCCCTAACATTTAACGTTGACCCCTACAAGTTACAAGTTGGTTTCATTTTGAGTTATAATTCTCTTTCATTGTTCTTCGCCTCATGATAAGTGGCAATTTTAAGTTTGGCAGAAATGCGGTTTCTTCCGTGGCGGTTTTATTAGTTTGGTTCGACGTTCTGATACCAAAGGAGAAATATTCATAATCTAGATATAATTCACAGTAAGCATTCATAGATTGTAAAATTTGGTTGGAAAACATTATTAAAAAAAGTAGTTGATTATCAATGAGAAAATAGTACTGTATGTATTTAAGTTTTCCATAGGACTAGTTGATGGTGATATAATGGTTAATGTTTCCATTATCAATGCAAACGTAAGTTTAATTCAATATCCTACTAAAGCAGTTTATGAGCTTGTGTGCTTATAGTGAATGATAGATAATTTTATTGGTACGATGATTTTAGATGTAGATGGTTTTATTGGTAAATAATAAACAATTAAGTTTTAACTTTAAGTTACTCTTGATGAGTGTAAACTTAGTCAAGCTAGTTTCATATTATGCCAACCTTTAACTTAACTAAAGACTAAAGTTTAACTTAATTTAATTGAGTTTGTTTTTGAAATAAACTTCCCCAAGTCATACCAACAATGACCTCCAACCACTTCACTGTGTGTGATGAGTGTACTCCTCATGTCATGCATGCTTTGCATTTGAGTGTGACAATTACCATAAAGTTCAAACCCACAACAATAAAATCAATTGTTAAATAACAAACATTGGATCATTCTTAGTATTTTGGTTATTTATGAGAGTAGAGCATTGGATGTGCATGAATTCTTTATTTGAACTATGCAGAGGCCATAATTTTCATGCAAGAAAAAAAGAGTGATTAGTTTGGCTATCCCCAAATGGGGATAGCCAAATATCTTGTCACTCGACTGACTCAGTCGAGTGTTTTAAGAAGATGCCACCAATGTGGTTAATGCCATTAGTGGGAGGAGTGCATGACGTGAATGTACTCACAATTTGATTAATCTCTTTACTGATTTCTCATGTGTAATTATTCATCATTACAGGTTTTGCACCGATAGTTAGGCTTCGTTGGTCACCATCAACCTCTTATCTCCAGAAAAATAATTCTTGAA
Source organism: Rhinocypha anisoptera (assembly GCA_011762765.2). NCBI lineage: Eukaryota > Metazoa > Arthropoda > Insecta > Odonata > Chlorocyphidae > Rhinocypha > Rhinocypha anisoptera. Next base: position 1,579 of record WURS02099161.1, on the reverse strand, counting down.
CAACTCAGTAGGTACCACAAAACTAACAATAATTAACTTTTAGATCTTCCTGCCCTTCTCTTGATGCCATCCACAATGCCTATCCTTTCCTTCCCTCTGCCTCACTTTCCTCACAAGGCTCTTTTTAACAAGCACTTCAGCATTCTCTCAATATTTCCAAGAACCGACTGTCATCTTCGGACGTACCCCAATGAACCCATGTCTACGGTAGCCCTACACCTTTTCATTTGCTCTTTAATCTGTCTTATACCTGCTATTCTCCTATGTAAAGCATCCACTACCTTTCTACTTAAATTCACATGAAAGGTGCTCATTGGCACTAATCCATCTTGTGAAAACATCTTAACTAATTGAATTTTCCTCTGGTATCCCGACTGAAATTTCCAGTCTCCTTGAAATAACTGAAATGACTAAAATACCTGCTATAATTTATTTTTCTAATACTTTCATGGCTTTGCTCTTCCAGTTCTTAAGAACCACATTATATCCCCTGTGACTTAATTCTATTTTGTGGCACTTTCACTGTAGTCTTAATCCATTCCGCAGAGATTGTAAGCATTCATCTCTGACCAGATGACGATGACTGTTGTTCAAAACCGGTCGTGTCTAATCTCTTTGTTCTGTGGAAATATATCAAAGATGCCACCTCTACTTATTTTCTTATTATTGAACTGGCATTCTGTGCTCTTATTTATTTCCTAAAGTCAAAATGATCTTCACCTTGGTATATTCATTTACCCCATTCTCCAAACTAGTCTTGACGATTCCGAGGACTACTTTGGCTGTGTGTGTAAATATTCCAAATAAGCCAATAAAGTTCATGCCACCCACCTTTTCCCAGAAACATCACGAGTTGGACCGAGATATCGTTCATCCGTTCCGCCTCGTTTACACTTCATTATCATAACTGCACCCCATATTTCTATCTTCGAATACTTGGGCCTCCACCATTTTTATTTACTCCACCTTCACCCTCTAAATTAAACTGAAGAGTCCCGAATTCCTTACTGTACAAATTGTCTTTAAGTATTCCTCCCATCCCTCCTGGATCTTCCAACACCATTACCCCCTCAATTTCTCGCCACCCGGGTTAGCCTAGTGGGTAGAGATCTCGCCGGCTAACCAAAAGGTTGCAGATTCGAGTCCCGCCCAGGGCATGGTTGTTGTGTTTGCCCAAATGGGTTTTTTCTACGACTTGAAGAGGTGCGAGATGACCACAGCCATTGAAGCACCCTACAAACAAAATTACTACTACCAATACTACCCAATTTCTCATTCAGCAACAAGGGTGCCCTCCCTATTTTGACTGTCGTCCTATCCAATTTAAATTAGCTTAAATTTATAACTCCAGTAAACTCTTGAATGATAGGCACAATGAGCTGTAGATTTCACAGAAATATTTATTTTATAAAATGATCAGTTTCCTCTAAAAAGTCAACATCTTCAGGTACATCTATCGTATACAGAGCATTTAGTCACAAGGCAGTGAGGGGGAAGGGGGGTGGGTTGTGGCATGGGATATGGGGAGAAGATGGCAAGAGTGAAAACATTAGGGAGCTGGGAGTGAGTGGGGATCGGG
>WURS02099057.1:0-23611 GCA_011762765.2 Rhinocypha anisoptera | reverse complement strand
GATGAGCAGCAACAACGAACACACGCACACACTTATAGGCATTCACACACAGAAACAATAAAAAGATAGACTTACATAACGGAGAGATATATTTCGGGGCTCCTTGCCCCTTTGTCAATCTGAGAGAACTATCTATAAAATCCGACTGAAAAACTGTAAACCCACGCCTGCTAGATGATTTTTTTTACTTCTTCCGTAAATAAAAAAAAGAAAGAAAGTGGACGAAACGTGAATGGGACTGATGAAATGGGGTCACGGGCGAAGAAAAGAATCCGACCTCGCGCATGGAGGGCGATCGTTGCATCACGGTCGGTGGTATCAAGTAATAAAAAACTCGCTCTCAACCAAAAAAATAAATATAAACCAGTTGGAGAGAGAGATTTTTTTTAAGAACGCCCCCTTGTGATTCATCTCCGAAGACGATGAAAGTCAAGGGCGAGAAATTAAATTTTTCCAGATCGTCGACGAATCCATTTCCCCTCGGATTCCACCCTTGCGTACTGTCCCAGTAAAAAAAATAGATGAGACACCCGAATTTGACATTTTTGTCACGTCTCATAATTATAAACTATTCCTTTCTGATGCATTGGACACCACATTGTGGAGAAGTTTAATAGAAGGAGTTAATTTTTAATTTTAAAATTATCTCTTAAGGAGGTTTTGTTTCTCGACCGCGTGAGTCAAAATCGCAGGGATATTTGGATATGATTGCATTCCAGTGAAATATTTCAGCTATATATAACAAAATACCTTTGCCGTCATAAATAAAACGTGTCACACTAAAATTGCATAGTTATCATTGAAAAGTATTTTAATAAGTACTTTTCTCAGCCTGAAAGTTGAGTCGAATTAATGACCATGCTTCAGAAAAATATATTGAATTTATACACAGTTTAAGCCGTTAGTAACTACATGAATATTAATATTTAAAGTTAGAGTATTACATCATTACACATAATATTCTCTTTTATTTGGAAATTATTAGTTTTCTTAAAAAATCCAGCAACGCCGAAATGAACCCATGGTAGGGGCATATATGAACGGAAGTAGACTTAGGTTAGGTGTTGGTATGGTATTTGGTTCGTGGTTTCATTTTTACTGCTCTGGTTAGTCCTTGATTTTCTTTTGGTTCACTTTTTTCATTTAAAGTTTTCAAGTTTTTAATTTTTCAATAGACCTTCAACTTTAATTTGAAATAGCCGATTATTTCAATGAAACTTCATTGCCAAATCGTCGACCGACTACAACGCCATTTTCATGTCAGTAACCCATTTCCTCAGCTATAATTACAGAAAATCACTCTTTTCACTGACTCTAGCACACATTTGGTGCATTTTTATTGTTACCATCTTATATATCTTTATGATTAGTATCTTATATTAGTTTTTTGAAAAAATGACATCACTCTGCGATATGAAAACATAGCTTTTTCCTAGTTGACACCCATTCTCCCCATTAAGCCCATGTAACTTGGCGTGCGATTTATGGAAAAAGTAGTACGCAATAAGGGTTTTCCGTTTGCATATTTAGATAGAGGACACATTTTTCTATGATCAACAAAGATGTGAACAAAGTGACATGACTTTAAGTTTGCGATCCAACCTCCTTATATTTTTTTAGCCTATTTATTTTGAGAAAAACACGTTTTTTAAAACTAAAAAACCGGTATTATCACTTTTTAAAGATTTTGTTTTAATAAGAAAATTTACGCCGTTTCAATGTAAGGTTGTCTTTTTCGACGGAGATAAAATGAAGACGAATAGCGATGCTTAAAAGAGGAATTCTAAAAGAGAAAGATGGCTACTCCGCAAGGTCCATAGAGTACGTATGTCTAAGAACCTGGGCCAATCCGTGGACCCTTGACGGAAGTAATGAGGAAGAGGCTATCAATATTTTTTAATGTATGGAATGTAGCTCTCTATGGGTCAGAGACTAGCGTAATAAGGGAGCAGGATGTAGGAAGAATGGAGGCCCTGGAGATGCAGTTACGGAGAAAGAGAGACTGAGCTTGAAAGACAAAATTTAAAAGGCAATGTTGATGCAAGAAGCCGCACCAAGTCAAGTGGCAGGCAAAATGGCGGGCCGTAGTGGGGAATAAGTTACGCAGCGTCAAAATCAACCATGTGCGTATGGCACTCCTCCGCTTGAAGTGTAGTAGAAGTGTAGCAGGAGTGAAGAAAGTATTATTGCTATTACCCGCCTAAGAATAGGTCACTCACCACTGACCCATTCTTTCCTCTTTACGGAGGGAAAAAATGTGCTCCCTTCAAATGTGATAAATGTGATTCAGTCCTAACTATTACACACGTGATGATAAGTGTGTTTGAAATACCAGTACAGACGCCGTTGACTTAAAATTGTGGGAAGTCTAGGTGTCATTTTAGTTGATAAAACATACTGTTAACCGAGTAATACGATTTCTGACCGTGTGTTTGTTTTTTGCGCCGCTTATTAATTAACTTTTGAGTGCAATACTCGGATACGTCGATGAAATGGTATTGTGCGGTGCAAAATGATCAGAATGTCGGCGCTCCCTTGTAATACAACTACTACTACTACTGGAAAGACGAAATGAGGAACAAGGTGGTGTTGAGGAGTGCAGGTGAGAAAAGTGCCTCAATGGAAAAGATTAGAAGAAAAAAGAAGAACTGGATGGCGGAGAAGAGGTTGTTTGTTGGTGACTGGGATAGGAGAGATGGTGGAAGGGAAGCGGGGGAGAAGGCGAAAAGGAAGCAAATGCCGGATAACATGGAAGTAGGAGGAAGGTTTTTGTACACTGAGAGACCGGCCGAGAGGAGGAGTAGCCTTTGAGTAAACCTGCCGACAGAGCGGAAAAACTGAACCGAACTGAATGTAAGATTTTAAAGCCAATAAGAGAACGTGTAACATAAATGACTATTTTTTTGGCATGATAGTAATGTGGGCGCTCTTCATTTTGTTAAAGCAGGATCTTTAAAAGCATTCTCGCCATTGCCAGTGTAGCTGACCATTGGTCTCACATGCGCATTTGTATTATCCGCGGTCGTCAAACGAAAATCACAGAAAATTCGCGATGATAACAATGATGATAAATACTCGAGTCACGAAACAATTGAAAGCCTGGTGTGCTAGTAGTGTGCAGAAGCACTCCCACTACATAGAGGGTCAGAATTCCGATGTAGTTCAGATTCCTCTCCCACTACTTACGAGCTTTGGGTGTTGTATGTAGTAGTAGTGTCCGTTGTTTTACTGTTTAAATATACGATCCTCAATGCTAAACCAGGATTACTCTACGGACTACCAAATGAAAGGCATCATGTATACATCATGCATACATCTTAATGCGTAGATGGCATAAAATAATTCTCAGTTTTATGAATATTTCGCTATTTCTGCATTACTATACCCATTTCGGACATTTCATATCCAATCTACTGACTGCTTAATGAAGATAATGATTTTACGTTTAAGGCAAGTTTATTATGAACTTCAAAAATAGCGCTGCCAAGCGTAAATTCTTGTCATAAGTGCTCCTTCCTCTCTGAATAATTCCTTTTAGCTACTGTTCTCTCTAAAATCCCTATTCTTTTCCTAACTCTACCTCGCTTATCCAATAGTTTACCCTCCATTGTCTTCAGCATAACCATTGCTTTTGGTGGCAATTATTAAACAAGGTTTCGTGTCATGTCGTGCTATTTTTTCCCCTTAATAATTTGACCACTGGATCATTCTAGTAACTTCCGAACGACTTGCATGATGGGCAACCATCTTTCAAACGATTACTTGTCACTCAACGAGTGGAAAGTTAGCCAGAAGAACCTTAATCTGCGAAGTTTGATAGCAATTTTAAAATAGCCTTAATTAAAACGCGGAACATTCGAGAGGGATAAAATTTCAAATTATTCTCCTCGATAGATTTTGTGTCTAAAAGCTCATTTAAACTAAGTTTATACATTCTATTTTTAGAAACATTTTATATATTGGAAAGTCAAAAATACGTCCTCTGGAGCCCAGAACGCCTATTTAGAATCACCCTCAATATTTGCCCCTAAAACGAAAATTTAACCTTATAAACGTCACCTGATTCTTTCTTTAGGTTTTAAGTTCCCATTTTTAATGCTCCTAGGCAGTCCACTTCCACATATTTCTTCTGTCTAGATTTCAAATCCACTCACTATCTTTTTTGTCTTGTTCGACGGATCGCAAATCTGGTAAAGACTCGTTCTTATGGCCACACCAACCGTGCACACACAGGCCCTCACACAAGTAATAAAGTTAATTTAATACTCACTACAGTTGATTCTTCGTACCCCCGGGAGGAATTTATTCAGTTTGAGAAATCGGAGCTCGTAAAGACTCGTCCAATTTTATTATTATTTTCTCATTTAACTGACAAATTATCCAACTAATATGCATCCCTGTCTGTGGCCTTAATTCCTTGTGATGCCTATGGATTCCGCAGATTTTCTCGCTGCGATGGGTCAAAGGGTGAGTTCAATAAAAAAATGTCTTATGTACATAATATTGCTTTCTTATTGCCTCGGTTAGTCGTGCCTTGAAAACCCACAATTAAATAGCAATAGTAAATATCGAACAGCCAATCGATTCGAATATTGCACTGTGCCTTTCTAATTAAAGTTATTGTGACGTATATATTCTGAGTGTCATATTACATTAGAAGGGAAACTAAACTAATTGGAACAGCTATTGCGGCTTTGAAGATGGTTAAAACTGTATTGGACGGGTTCTTGGGAGGGAACCCTAGAGATAGGCCAAGGATGACGTGCATGAGGCAGGGGAATAATGGGGGAATGTTAGAGATAAGAAACTACGAGGGCATTTCACGATTGTCAGGTGAAAGGATAGCTTGGATAGCTGTCACAAAACAGGATTGCGAACCTGTGAGGACGACGATTCTGATTCCACGTCTATGTTGACCAAGGACAAGGCATCAAGATGTTGGATCACGTAATGTCGACTGCGGAAGAATCACTACTGAATCAGACCCTTTGAATCGAGCTCGTTGATTTTTTGTTGTCTCTGACTGCTGAATCAACGGAATTATTTTCCCCTATCCCGACAATGCTTCAGCGTGTAAGTTCGATGCAATAGCCATTTATAAATTCTAATAATGTCACATTCTCTCCCGCCAAACATGTTTACAATCCGACAATGCTGAACCGTGCGTAGGCAAGCGTAGACCATCCTTCTTCTTTTATTAAGTGCGGCAAAGGCCACTCTGGAGACCTGCTTGGAATTATTGTTGCCACCGATACCAGAGTGTCCCCCTGCTCGGCGGGTCACGGCGATCCAGTCCTCCACAACACGCGGGTGGGAGAGGTGGTGATCTCCATCCGGGAGGCAGCCGTAGATGATTTCGCGTCGTGGGTTGCGGTGAGCGGAGGGAAAATAGAAAAATTACGAACTGGAAGGTTACGACACGACTGAGGCAGAAACACAACTGGGTGAAAGTTTTGTAAGAATTCCAGACGCCCCTCCCCGTGGCCTCTCCTTTCCAAGGTCACCGCAAGGAAGATTGGAAAATTTCCTGTCGAACACATTACCAATTTAGCTTGTGTTTCAGATCACAGCGAGAAATAAATTTAGAAATTTCTACAAGAAGGAGATAATTGGATTAAATAATAAGAGATACTTTAGGTAAGGACGTAAAAGAAAATATTTATAAAGACTTTAATGCTGATATGATCGTAAATAAGCCTTATTATAATATGACATCCTTGAAGACATTGTGTCCAGTATTAATAATTACTGTCATAAACCAAAGCCTACTTTAGAAACACCTATGAAAATGAATGATTGCATGATCATATACATACACATACCTATATGTCATGATTTAATTTAATTCCTAAGAAATCCTGTCCAGAGGTATCCTAAGAATTTTTTGTTTACTCAGAAAAACCAATCAGATTAAAAGTTTAACATTTCAAGGGGAGTTGTCCAGTTTTGCAATTATTGAGTAAATACCCACCCCCTGTGGCCTGGGCCAAGATCAACCTTGAAATCCGTATTAATGTCTACATATAACAACTTAATCTGAACATCCTTTTATTTAATGTCAATGTGAAAATATATATTGACAATTTTGCTCATATTCCCAAAAATTTTACTTATTGAAAAGATCATTTTTTTCTTCAACCCTAAGGTTGGTTTCTTAGAGGGGGTAGAGCTCACAAAGCACTAATCCCAATGGTATGTGAAAATTTATACATATTAGGCTAATAAGGGGAACCGCTTACCGTCTCTATGTCACCTGTGGTTTCCCAGGGAGATATCTGGTACCAAGAAAATCACTCAGGTTGGGTTTAGCTGTAGGTGTCAAGAGATGACCTTTATTCCAGTAAACATATGTGCTTGACTATTGAATGTGGGACCCATATAAGTACCCCATTCAATAGTCAAGCACTCTACCTGCTGGGCTACCATGACCTCTATTTTCATATGCCTAATGTCTACTTCTTGTGGTGCCTATCCATTTTGAATGTTGGCGATAATCATGGAAATACATACCTTGTTGATATATAATGCCAAATTTCAATTAAAATAGACAAATTACATTTTATAGGAAAAACCAAAATCTTCAATCCTAAAGCTAGTTTGATAAAAAGATAAAGGTAAATAAATATATGAAGGTCAATGAACATCAAACTGACCTTTATCTAATATCCTATGAAATAAACTTTAATTAAAAACTGCCCAGATATACTTTTTCTAATTGTTGTTACTTTTTAAATATTGATGCTAATTACAATATGGCTCTGATACTGATGTGTTATACTGATAAAATGGATTTTCCCTTATTTTCATCAACAGCTCAAAATTTTCTAATTCATTGATTTATTGGCAACGTCACAAACAAAAGTTATGAGGTTGAATATCTAATATAACCAGTTAATTGAATTTTTAAGAATTATATATGATTGAATCATTAAAAGATTTTTTATGAAATAATATATGTACTGACATATATTATTATATTACATATACCTACTGACATTCTAAAATCATTTACTTTCGTCTGGTTTCAGAGGATTTTCTTCATATTCTTAAGATATGCATCTCTCTTTATTTAATATGTTCATCTTAATTGTTTTGCACTAAACTGAGATGAAGCTTGTTTTAATCAGAGTGGAAAAATGATAATTTTTGTCACACTAATTTTTTAAAACTGAATCTTGGATTGTCTCAGGTAATTGTTTATAACAAATTATATTAAGTTTATAGAGCAAAATTCACTTTAACAAAATTAATAGTTTCCTTGAACCCATCCCTATCTTAGTGAGTGCACTTATTTTTGTTCACTATGTTGTGTACTTCTTTTGTAAATCATATTATTTTATATTTCCTTGCAGAGGAAGATGACCTTCACATTCCTATTGATAATGACTACTTCTTGATCCGTTTTCTGCGGCCCTGTAAGTTTTACCCTGAAAGTGCCTGTGATTTGGTAAGTTTTACAAAAACGTGTTGAAACTATTGATATTTTAATTTTTAAATTAAAAATGTATTTGTTTTGTGAAGATTACATCCTCAAAATGTGAGCATTATTTTAAATAACACACTTTGTCATATGTTGGTTACTGATTGTAAATTTAGTTACCTAATAATTTATTTCCTGTTTTTAATAAATATTCACAATTTTCAATTAGGACTGAATTATGTTGTATAGTGACAAAAATGATAAAATTTAATATTTTTACATTTATAATGTCATACTCTTTATCCACAACTGCTAATTATTTTGTTTGGGGCAGTTACTATCCTTATGCTCTATTGAGACTTTATTTTAATTTCAGATGAAGCGTTACTATTCTTTTAAAATAAAGCATGAAAAGATTTACAAAGATCTGAAGCCCTCCAATGAGAAGAATATTTTTGAAAACAACATTCTCACAGTGTTGCCCAACAGGGATCAGCTTGGACGCAGGATTCTCGTCTTAGAACTAGGAAGTAAGTTGAGAATCCTGAATTTTAAGAATTCATGATTTGGGTTTGGAAATATATTCATTTATTTTCCAGTGATTTTCTTCTTTTTAGGCAATGTTTACATGATTAGTTATAATTTTTTACTTGATTTGTGATATTATTTAATAGTAACCTTTAACAATGAAAGGATTGATATTGTAGTCTCTCTGTGCCTGCCCAGCAAGCATTTGGAAATTAATATGGAGTTCAACATTGAAATAGCGATTTTACATATTAACATTGTCATATAGGTGCTTAAGAAATATATGTTATATGAAATATCTATTTTTTCCTTGTTTGATAACTGTGGAAAGGAATGTATTTTAAGGATTGTTCAGAAAAGATAAAAGTAAAGTCCAGCCATGTTTCTTATGAGCTAGTGTCTTTGACTAGCTTAATTTATAATCTCCAAAATTATTGAAAGTCATATGCATTGAGACCAGTTAAGTATGCCTGTGAAAGTTACAGGGTTAGCTATATTATCCTTATATATCTATCCCAAAATATTTCTATATGACTAATTTGAAAGCAATACATCTGCTGGCCTTGCGATGGCACACTTTTCCAATCAACTTATTATAGTCCCCCAATTTGAGTTTTTGAATATAATGACAAAGGGAAAAAAATGAAAGGATTAAGGGTATCAATAGTGAAATATTCACTGTGTCATTATATCCTTTCCACATTAACCAACAATCCTTGGTGGAACCAACAATCCTTGTTTTAAATAATCTCATTGTAAATGGTCATAATAATGTTAAATAACATTCCAACTCTTTATAATTATATATTATTGCATTGTGACACTACATTTTGTAATGCTTTGCTTTCCAGAGAAATGGAAACCAAGCCAATGTACACTGGATGAAGTTTTCAAGGGCTGTGTATTATTTTTGGAGGCTGCAATGGTTGAACCTCGATCGCAGGTGGCAGGCTGTGTTGTTATATTTGATATGGACAGCCTTTCTCTACAGCAGGTGTGGCAGTTCACTCCACCCTTTGCGAAAAGAATTGTCGACTGGCTGCAGGTTAGTCTTCAAAGAATGTTCCTTCAACCCTTTAGTTGCGGCAGACTTGTTCTCTCACAATGGTTATGTACAGGGAAAAAGTATTATTAGCCATAAATATAGTTATATATTATAAATATAGTTAATAGTGTAGAATGTCATCAATTTTGCATTCATTTACATTCAGCCTTATTTAAAAAATTTAACTTGTCCAAAATGATTTTCCTGGATTTTTACAAAATACATATTTATTTTTTTTACATCAATTTTCAATATTCGTCAGAGCCAGGTCAAGAGTTTAAAATTTATCACAAATTTTTCATCCATTATTTGTGCAGATCAAATCAAATTGTCTATAGGATAAAATGTTACCACATAAGCATCATCCCAAACATTTAATATAGATTAGGAGGAGTAAATATATTGCAAAAGCACTTTAACATGAGAAGACTATGTTATGCATGTGGGTCCTGTATGATTTGGGGATGTTTACAAAGCACTAATAAAGAATAATGAATATGCAAGCAGAAAAATGTGATTCTTAATGTAGATATTTTATATCTCGGTTGAATAAACACACTTTTAAAATTTTTTATTGTTGTTTATGTATTTTTCCATGGACTAGAACATTTCAATGTTTTTTTTACCCCATATTACAAGATTTGAAATTTCAAAAGTAATTAAGTATGTTGTTCACTGTGTCCTATTTTCTATGGCCATTTTTTTAATTTCTCATGCAAATGTACCTACATGTATGTTATTCTTTTTCTGACTTTACAGTAGTTGTTACCACTATAATTATTTCTGTCAATTACAGGATAGCATTCCATTGCGAGTGAAAGGAATCCATATAGTGAATCAATCAAAACTCTTCAATATGGTGTTCCAACTTTTCAAGCCCTTCCTCAGGGAGAAGTTGAAGAACAGGGTAAGTTGAATTTATTTTCAAACTTCATCTTTTCACCTGCATAGTGCTAGAGTTTGGCTTTAAAATCCTGGATCAGACTACTTTTCAAGCTTTGAATGAACCTAATTAACTTTGATGAGAAGTATTTATTGTTTCATGAAGTTTAAGCAACATTACAACATTACTTGTCATACCACAAAAGGTTGTGGTGAACTTGGAATGAATTAAATATTTTATTTATTTTGAAATATTTTTTCCATTATCTGAACCATATATTGCTAATTATAACTTTCAACTATTTAAATTTGGAATATTTTTTAATAATGCATTTCTACAAATAAAAAAGTGATAATACATATGGTCTGACTCTAATTACTTTTTCTCCCAATATGATTATCTGGACACCATTCATACTCTCTCAATCCCTTTATGTCCTTATCATTGACTGGCCCGGTCTTGCACAAGATAAAATAAAACTTCGCATGCTCCATAAAATTTTAAATAAATTTGTGAAACTTGCAAAGTTTTTATTTATCTTACCTTGTGCATCATGGAGCTCTACACAGTAGAGCCAAGTACGATTTCATATAGGCCTGGTCTTGATTGACTGCTCTGGACATTTGTCTGTCTTTTCCATACCTGCTGCTTTTCTTTGTATACTTTTCTGGGATTCATTGTGACATTGATTTTAATCACTTCACAATAATTAAAAAGTACTTCTTGTATGAATACCCTTGGATATGGGCCGTTGCTGTATGATTGGATATATATTTTTTATCAATCCATAGTATTCAACCCTAAGTTACATTTGATAGCTGAGGGTACACAGTGCCTCTAGTACTTAGCCCAATGGAATGTGAATATTCATACAACAGTGTAATAATTGAGGCCAGTTCCTTTCCCTTTGCCCCATGTCGTTTCCCAGTCAAATCTGGTACTAAGTAAATTACTCAGATTTGGTTTTTACTGGAGGTACCAAAAACTCTGCCTAATGGGCTACACTGCATCAAATTCTCAACTTTTTGACAACTCATGCATAGCTTATCCTAATGAATAGATAAACTTTTATGAGGTTTATTGTTTTGTATAAATTTATTCTTCCATATTTCTCCTTTAACCAGTGAAAATCATCCTTAATCAGAAATGCACCTCCAACAGCTTGAATTTATTTATAAAGTGAAAAAGCCAGCTATGAATTCACAGTTCACACAAATAAATTTGTTGCATTGTACCAAAGATACCAATCGGAACTTTATTAAGAAAATCATTTGATGACTACAGCCTTGTTAAATCTGAACTTGAGCAGTTTAATTGGTTTTCAAATTTTCTATTCTAGATATATTTCCATGGGTCTGACCGTGATTCTCTTCACCAGCACATTGATCCAAAGTACCTTCTTGATTGCTATGGTGGTACATTAGAGGTCCCAAGAATTACTGGTAATGAGTGGCTTGAACTCCTGCTCAAGTGTGACAAGGAATATGACGGTAAGGCAAAATAGATTGTGGATTCAACCAATTGGTTTACATATTTTAACTTTAATAGTGATTGAACATTTCCATTTATTGATTCAAAATTCATTGCGATCACCTCAAAGAAAGTATTTAACAAACCATAAAATTCTCTTTGTAGCAATCAACTCCTACGGATACAAAAAGAAGATGTGATGGAGAGAAGTTTGTATTATATTAATGGCAAGTCTGGAGTATTCTGAAATGCTCTCGTGTTGGCAGCATGAAATAAAACATTGGTGGTTTGAAGGGTGTTAACGACTTGACGAGATCTAGCACAAGAATGATGTGATGTGTTTGAATCGAGTGCCTTAAAATATCAGAAAATGAAGCTCTCTTCAAAAAATCTTCACAAATTATCAAAATATAATCCAAAAAAATGTAACATGAGGATTTAGCACAACTTTTCCACTGTTTTTATACTCAACTAAAGAAGATGATGTTTTACGAAACTGAAGAGAAATGTTTTTTGTACTAATGAGAGAATTTTGAATGAATTCTGGACTGCCTGAAGGTAATTTCAAGGAAGTGGTTAAAACTGCACTTAAATTTATATGTTTATCTACTATAATTTTTACTTACTAATTTCAGTCCCAATTTTTCGGCTTTAGTAACTTAATGGAAAGCACATTGACTGTTACATTTGTTTGTTCATAGTTTATTATTGGAAAGATGTTAAATAAAATTGTTGAGATTGTATGCTTGATCAGCATGGCTGTTATGATGAAAAGAAATCCCTATAATGTTGAAGGTTAACTCCAACATTCCATTAATATATATATATATGTACATGATTTGCATATTAGCATATACATTTAAATTTTAAGATAATATCTTGGTCAAGTGATAATTTATGAAAGGGAGCTGATATTTCAGTTCACTCCTCTGAATGGAGTGAAAATAACTTTAAGCAAACTAGTTGATTGCACAGGGTGCAATAGAAAAAACTATCCAATCCTGCATATACCACAACTCTTCTTAAAGGATAATGTTTACAATGGTAGGCAGGCTTGGAAAATTTCTACACCACTAGTATCTAAGCAAGGGCAGTGGTAAATACAGGATATGTATATTTACATCCTGTGCATTAAATGTTGTGTGTAGTGTTGACAGGAAGGTTGTGTTGTTACTTGTTTTTTCAATTATTTTCTGTTATATGTTCTATTATACTTTTTCTAAAAACTTTAGTATTTTGAAAAAGTCTTAATTCATAACATATTAAGAGATTAATGAAATGTTTAAAAGATGAGGGAACCATTTCGATGGGTGAATATTTTTCAGCAGTTTTTTTTCCACTGCTACCAAATTATTACACCTGATGTTTCTCCTCTACAGTCAGAGCCAGATGTATGATCTTACATCAGGGCCTCTGGTAATTATTGAGTGTCTGGGCTAAATTAATCAATATAAACATGAGAAAACTTGCATAAATATATTGTGTTGATTAAAAAATTTATTCTTCAGCTTTGCACACCTTTATTTTGACAAAATGTATCGTTTTCTTTCCCTTTATTCATTAACCTAGCATTATACCTCTTAGGAATATTTATACAATGCATTATCACGTTATAACTCTGCAGTCCGTCTTTCATGAATTTGTCAAACTACCTCAACAACTACATTTTCACCAAGACTTCTTTTACCCTTGCCAGCCAATTTATTTTCTTTGTTTCTCTTCATATCCATACCTTGAAACCCTAAGAAATTTGCAGGGCATAATATAGTAGAGGCAGTTTTTGTGGCTCAAAACAATTGAGAATTGTTTTATTGACCTAACTTGCCTTTTGCCAGTATGCATTGATAAATGTCTAATTACTTTGTTACCCTGACCATGGTATGGCAGCTATAAGTTACACCCATCATGAGTGTATAACTTGGGGTGGTAATTTATAGGATTTTCCTTTTTATGTATAGGGGTATATTTGTTGTAGATAATTTTGTATATATCAGAATGGAACTTTTACCTAACATAATGTTTCTATAGGTGCATCAGTGTGTGTAACAAAGGTAGTTAATTTTTTTTATTGCCATTATGGTGATATTTAATTTTTGTGTTAAAAAATATATATTTTGGTGATTTATACATTTTCTGAATACAACATTCCCACAATTTCTTTGATTTATTACACTATTGGGACATGATTTTTATAATAGTTGATGAAATGATTCTATGATAAGCACTTACTGCACTGAGGAAAAGTCAAGTACAAAAGATACAGTAACAGATAAGGAAATTTATTCCATTTAGTCATGTCAAAGAAAAGACTGGGTATTTTTATCTTCTTTAATAAGAATTTCATAATTGGTTTATCTGGATTCCGGCAATGACATTTCCAAATATATTCTTCCACTTGTCAATGCCATTGCATTTTTCTAATATGCCTCTTTTACTAAACAAACCTTAATAATTAACAGCAGTAATTAAAATATTATGACAGCCATCTGTAACATCACACAATCAGAAAATTTGCCATTTGGATGAAATAAATAGGCAAGTTGCTCAACCTTCTATAACCAAGAAGTCATTCATGAAATGTGGAGTGTAAATAACTGGAATAATTATAATTTATTATTCCATATTTTTCAAGTCCTATAAACAGCTGGACTAAAGTTTGTAGTCCTATTTATGTTGTCAAATTAGTTGGTGATTGCATTCAGGATATTTATTTATTGAAAAAATTCATTGTAGAAAGAAGATTTATTTCTAGACTTTTTATTTCTAAAAAAATTATATGTTCTCATTCATGGAAATAATTCATGGAGATAAGCCTAAAAACCACTATTTTTTTCATTATTAGACATTCCAATTACATATATTATTTGTTAGATTTATATTTTTTCAGCAAAATTATTGGATTCAATAAAGAACTTTTTCTTTTAAAAGAGGTAGATAAAAATGAAAAAGATCAGTAAGAAAACAAATAACTTGTATTTCATGTATCAATTGACTAGCAGTGCATATTAATGAGTGAATGATGATATTATTTGTAACAAGTATCCATATTGAAACAAATATACTGCAATTAATCTCTTGGAACTATTTCTTCAAAATTTCAACCTCACACAGAAAACTGAATTGAGGAGTTGATAGTGACAACAGGCTATTTTTTCTATGTATGACCATAGGTTTTTATGTAGGCATTGAGGTCATGAAACTGAAAAGATACTGAAGATACAGCAGTTGAGCATATGGGAGCATCACGATATTGAATGTACAGCTTTAAAAATTTGGTATGAGGCAACAACCAGTAAAGTGGTGGAGATAATTGAAATTTGTGATAAAGTAGAAAAGTTGTTAAGTGAAAAATTATTCCTTTAGGTGCAGCAGACCTTGTTTTCTCATTATGGCTGTGCATGGTGGAGAAAAGTAGGGAAGTATTCTTCCCTTAAAGTGTAGGCAATGGTGTCAGAACCTTGTAAAATGGGATGGCCGTTATAATCCTCTGGGTGGGGGATTGGAGAATTCATTGACCAGAGTTGTGGAGTATTCCAAGTGTACAATCCATGTATACTTGATAATTTTTTACCAAACAGTATGGAAATATCTTGATCTATTACTTGCATGCTACGAAAACTCAGAAACAACTTAGCAAGTTTCAAGGCAGGAGTTGGAAAGAATTTCACCAAGTTCGGTGAAGGCAATACAGTCGTCCTAACCTAACCAGGTCTCACACCTTCCAACTTGACACTGGAAAGGAGGACCCTATTCTGGAATAATGTGACCAATCGAATCTAGATTATAAAGGTTGGGTCATAAAATTCTGAGAGGGTACAAAGGTCGTGGTCATACATGTAAACACATTTTTGCAGATGCACAAGAAAAAATAGATATACATTTACCACAGCTGAGGGGTTAAAAAAAAATATAATTTCATGGTTCTGAAATTAACACTGGTTACACAAAAACACTAATTTCACACCAGCCTTATTTTTTAAACATTGAATCATGACTTTTAACCAGCTGGTCTGTCTTCCACTTATTTGGGAACTACCATCAGCCTACATCATGAGAGCAGCTCTTTCTTTTACATTTTTACATAAAATTCAAAGTTAAATCATAATGTTTTACCAGGATTTTTCCAAGGAAGTTATATAAAAATTGGCAATATTAATTTATAGAAAAATAAAGAAGGAATCCAATTTTAATTTACAAGTCACAGCCAATTTCTTTTAAATGAGTTTCACAGTACAAGTATACCATATCTAAAATATGCTAGAAACAGAAGAATCATTATATTGGTGAGCACAAAAGGATTCATTATATTGGATAATATTTCATTTCCATTTTATTTTTATGTTTATCATTATGATTTGGACAATTGTACCCCAAGTTCAGGCTACAAACTCATGATTTTTATTGATCTATTATGGTATTGTGTGAATATAGTCCTTAGGCTGTCCATATCCTCCTGGTATTTTGGCAATCATTTAATGCCTTTTGTTCACACTGTACAATTTATGGGAAATTGTCAGAATTTTCTTTGTGTTCCCATTGATTCAGAAATAAAATCCTTCAGCAAGACCCCCAACCACATGAAAAATATTTTAAGATGGGATCAAAATAATTATAATAAAAATTTTTTTTTCACGAAAGTCCTTTGAACTCATTTTGTTGAATGAGGCAGATCTCACAGGCATAACAAGTCACCATCGAAATGTTCCCCAATGTGATTTTTTCAGTATGGTAAATAGACCACCCATGAATATTTTCACAGGTTACTGATTCATAGAATTTAGCAGGTGGAATGAGGTAGGAGTGGAACTGATGTCTTGTAGTAATCAATGGTATGATAGATACGTATGTACCTGAAAAAGTAATTTTTGGCAGTGATGATGGGCAATTGAGAAGAGGGAAATAGAGAAAAAAATTTCATCAGCATAGTTGTATTAACCACTTCTAGAGTCCTAGATATGTAACAACCTTGATAATAATAATTTTAATTCCACTCATAAGTACATCCTCGTATGTTAGTCATTGTTGAATGTAATTCATACAATTAGCATCACAAGAATCACATGAATAAAAAACTACTACTAAAGTTTAAAAACAATATTCATAGAACTACTCTTGAAAAATTCCCTTTGTATTCAAAATGTTTTCAATGCACTTTGGATAGCTTTTTGGATAGTCGCACTTTCAGTCTGTGAATCAGTTCAGTCAATGAATTGTATGACTTACTAAGTTACAGCGAGGCATATTGAGGGCATGATGAGTGTGAATGTACTAGAATGTTGCAGAGATTTTTCTTTAAAGTATAAAGATGAATAGTAATCTACCTAATTTTTATTGAGACTCCTACACCTATTGTATAAATACTAGTAATTTCTCTACTTAACTGAAGTAAGAATCATATACTTTCTCTGCACTTTTGGACTGAACATCCAAAAGTGCATAGTCCATTGCGTAGATTCAATATAAGCAATAAATGAAAAAGGATCCACCTTGTATTACATTTCCGAATTTATCACACCTGTTAATAAAAGTTTTTATCAAAAGTAAGTCAAGTAAGTCGAGTAAGTAAAACCTAAGGCGAGTGCTGTAATTGGTGGTTGGAGGCCCCCAAATCATACACACATCACTTGCATTATGAAAGGATTCGCAGTATTAATTCTCTTCACCAAAATCATTGAACTAAATACATATATTTAAATGACTGATTTCAGATTAGAAATTTAAATGTTGATAAATGAGAAGGATTTTAACATTTCAATAATAACAATTTATTAACATATATTTGAATGCTTTTGAAAAATATAATACATAGGATAATGTGTATATAAAAATATCACTTTGCCTCGTTCTTCATTGGTCTGGAAATGGTAGATCACACCTTAACTTTGACTCCTGGCTTGAATCCATATACTCCTCCAGCTGCAAAACAGGAGAAAATATTGAAAACCCTTGGATTCATTCAGTCACTTTTGAGAACTATAAAATTATATATCCTGATATTAATGGAAAAACCTCAAAGATCCTGATGCATTTGACAACACTCCAACAACTTCAACACACCATGTTGTTGTCTTTATTTCTGCTGCATGAAAATCAATTGGAATAAATTCACAGGAATTTCTCAGACATCATAGGATTGTACCATTGTATAACAGGGCATACAAGGAATTTGACTGGATGAAGTAAAAAGGATTGGTCTGGTATTAGGACAACCAATCTTTTTTTGAGCCAATTAGGATATACACGTGAATAAATACTTGCTCTAAAATAGTCTTTATGAAAGATTTTACGTTTAACAAGCAATAAAGGAAATCCTCTTTTTTATTAAAATAATCTGAGAATAGAACAAATGTAATAATAAAGATGTTTTTAAAGTTTGGTCCAGTATTAATATCCTGTCATAAGTAGTGGAAAATAAATATCATACGAAGCACAAGGACCTTAAGCTTCCAGGAATCAGATGAAAAATATCGAGCAAGATAAAAATCTAGTTTTCTGAAGCAAAGAAAACTATGATCAGACTATGCAAAATCCAATTTTAAGTAACCTGTTCCAACTCCTAGTGATAACTAATGTTTGGATACAATAGTCAATAAATTGTTTACACAAAATACTTGGCAATCAAAGAAAGTGTGCCAAATGTGTGTGTTTGCTTAAGTATGTAATAAAATAAGTAGATGTAATAATATAGGTCAGACAAGTTCCAACAGAATAATGACCCAAGAAATATAACAAAAAGTACTTGTCTGACGTCCAACATTGGAGCAGAAGAGGACAGTTACAATGCAGCTTCAGGGTTACAGAAAATGATATATGATTAATTTTGGGAGAGGACAAACAGAAGATTCTATGAGAAGTTCAACTGCAGTCGTAATTAATAAACTAATGCAGAAGAATGTGATACCTACAGAACATTATAATCAAATTCTGCAAAATAACGACTGATCACTAAGAAAGAAGATGAAAGTAAAAAATTGGACAGCATGTGAGTGAAGACCAGTACAATTTTATGATTCATGATTCTCACTTTGCATATAATAATAGAAAACTAAAATCTCAAAAAATGACCAATCTATTGTCTCTGGTTTTCAAATATAAAAAAAAAGTATTTGTAACAGTTTCAATGAAGGTTCTGTCGGACTCTATTCAAAAAAATAGAAAACTAATATTGAAATTAATTAACAGACATCATTACCAAACTGAAAATGAGTATTAAATATGACAAAAAAGACAATGACATTCCTTCTCACCATAATTATTTAATGTGTTCATCAAGAAAAATATAATGGGAAACTGAGGAAAAAATATAATGAATAATTAAATACTAATGAATTGCACATGACATAAAGTCATGTGCACTTCATTAATAATAAAAATAATAAAACTATAGTTTTATTATGTTATAACAGAGGAGGATTCCTAAAGAAGAGAATGTTGTTGAATATGTTGCATTTTACAAAAATGTTACAATTCTTTCCACTGCATTTATTAAAATTAAATTGGCAATAAATATCAGCGATAGTTTCAGGATTAACTCTGTTAAATTCTTTCAACTTGAATTTAAAAATTTTTAAAAATACACTATAAGTGTATTTTTAAAATTTTTTTAATTCAAGATGGTAATAAATACTTAGATAACAGAGTTAATTATTGATCATGAAAGAACAGCACCATATTCAATACCAACACCATTACATAAGAGTAGTAAATAAATAGACAACTTAAATCACTATATTAGTTTAGAGTAAGTTTGAGAATACAACTGAAATATAACAAAGATAAATAAAATTGTAAAAAAATGGGCTTCTAAAGTAAGACTCTTTCAGTGAGCATCAAACTAAAACAAGAAATTTGTAAAATTTTTGTGAAAACATTCACCAATAAAAGTACTAAGAAAGAAAGAGTTTGAAAGGAGGGAAGAAAATTTCACTAATTGATGGAAATGGATATTATTGGGGAAAAAAATATTTAGACATGCCTGATAATGGGAAAAAATACTTTGTTAAAAACTTTTAATAAATATACTTTTTAGACGCATCAGATGTGGAAGATGGAAAGAGGAAGACTATGGCTGCATTGTTTCATCAGGGCAGGATAATTGATTGATGTAAAAGAGTTGAGTACAACTCGAGAGAGTAGCAAAAAGAAAGAGCTGTATGGTAACAGCAATAAGGCCTACATTCACTTGAAAAAGGGTAAACCCATTAATCTCGCTTATCCAATAGATAATGATAAAGTCTATATACAAAGAAAAAATTCACTTTGAAAATTTTTTAAACAAATATCAATTATTTTTCTTAAAAAAAATGGGCCTTTATACTTCCAAAGTGGAATTCAAATAGTGACCCAATCCCATGGAAAACTTTATGGGTATGATTGAAGGTGCAAGAAAATATATTTGGTGGGCTGATTTAAATAAGTTAGATGTGCAGATGAATACATTAACACATGTATGTATAAGGTAAAATTTAAGGAGACCGTGCTATACTTCAGGTTTAAGCAGGTTTTCCTTCTTAGGCAAGTTTTTTGCTGCCTAGCAATAAACTCATAAGTTCAGTAACAAGTGACAATACAGGGATTATTGAATGTTAACACCTGCTATTTCAGTGTTTCTTACAAGTTAAACATGTCTCGGAAAACACAAAAATTTTGTTCTGCGACCATTTGATTCTAGATAGTCCTGGAATATGCATGCATGAGACCATAGATGTCACAATCAGGGGCGGGACTATCTCAGGAATATTTTTGTATTCTTTATGCCACATCGTGAAAAAAAATTGAGAAACAGATTGCAATTTCTCACGCCAAACATTACAATTTCTCACTTGAGATGAAAAGTCTTTCATACAAAAGGAGCTTCTGATGGCAAGTGATGAGTGATAGATAAGCAAATCAAAACTGGAACCAGCCTACTCAAATACTTGTCCATAAATTTTAAAATTCTCTTTCCATATTTCACAGATTCATATTTATCTATTTAATTTAATACTTAACCCTTTCAGTGCCAGGGGTCCCTAGGTATCGACCCTAGGGGTATGTTCGAAAAATGCCATGGGTCGATCTATCGGCACGACTTTTTGTTAATAAATAATTTTTTATTTAATTGTTTAGGAGGTAAAAATATAAATTAAATATTTTACTTACTCTAAAAGTGCTTGGAGTGTAAAATAATTGATGTTAATAAATTTATATAAATGTATATTATATTGTTTCAATGTGTAAATTAACAAATATATGAAAAACCCTGGCATTTTTAGCATATACCAGGTGATAGGGGCTGGCACTAAAAGGGTTAATATATCATAAATATATATTCAAATACACTATCCCATGTGTATGAAGGACACAAGACATCATTTGTTTTGATGCCAGCTATGAAAAAAGGTTGTATTAATGAAGTCTTGTATTAATGAAGTCTTGAATTAATGAAGATTATAAGTCATTAGCTTGTCATGAATTTGCCCAAAATGGGAAGAAATGTTATCCAGATGGCAGAAATTTCCTCTTTTTCTGTTGTTATAAGAATTATCTGAGGAAAATATGAACCCTCTTCTTCACATTTGCAGTCACACATTTTTAAAATGTTCAATATCATTTTACTTTTACTTGAAATGTCCCCTCGATTTTAGAGCTAAAAATCATACTGTTTATGCTTTTTATAATCCATAATTGAAACACTGAGTTAAAAGTTTCTCTTTTATTAGGATGCTGAATTGTTTGAAGAACAAAAATATCATTAAACCTGCTTATTTTACAGTCTTTCTCATTATTTCATAACTACTTACCGCCCACATGAAGCCATTGTTTATAATTTAGATTTTTTCCTCATGCTCACAAGTAAGAGCACACAGTTTATATATTTCCCATAAGTCAAATCTAATTTTTTGTTTTACGGTTTCCAGGTTTCAGTCCTGGTTGCATAATAATTGAGTGGCCATTTGTCTTACTGAATGATTTTTTCAAAATCCAGAATGGTGCCTGAAAAGCGCTGTATTTTATTTTTAAACCATGAATTGACATGTTTCTGAATGTGTCACAAAAGCTCACAGATTATTCAACATAGACTTTGATTAAATTGATTAAAATGGAAAGAGCTTAGTTCCGTCACTCATACAATACTAAACTTTCAATCCAGGTATTTCAGAGATTCTTTCTCTTTCGAAGTGACACTGCATACAACTTAATTTGTATTTTTATGGACTTAAGTGGACACTTGAGAACAAAATACCATATACTTCAACGAATATGTAATTTGTAGGTATTTGTTTTGAGAATATACCACAAGTATACTTACACTCATACTCCTCCTCATAATTGGAGAAGAAGTTGACCCAATCCTTGCCCTCAATCGATGGAAGCTTCATGTTGCCACCATACTGAACAGGGAGGCAGTTAGCATCTATGTGTGCTAGGATTGAATCCCTATTGGATCCATGCAGGAAGATCTGGAAGAAATCAAATAAGCAGCAATTGGTATCTGAGCAGCATTTTGCAATTTAAATCCAGAACAAAATATTATGCAGCTGTAAATGGCAAGAGCCTTGATAATCTGTCACTGACAACCAGATGTTGGACATTTCACCTTTGCAATAAAGTTAAATCACTTTAAGAAAAAAATAAAAGAGTTATACTATATATATTCCAAACCATTCTTTTATTTAACACAACTTAGGTTTTGACAAATTATGTCATCTTCAGATAAGAATGTGAAGATGACATTTGTTGTCAGAACATGGATTATTTTAATGTCACCAGCCAGAGGATATCTCTCTTTAATTTCTTCCTCGATGTCAGATTTGTACCTAGTAGCACCTGAGATAGTTTCCTCCATTAACATCTTTTTATCATAATGTGGGACTTGGTATGAGTACTATATGAATAGTCCTTGAATGAGCTATGCTAGATATTGGACGTAACTTATTTAAAATACTGAGACACCATTAATTGAAAGTTCAGTAACAAAGGAAGGCTTCTAACATAGAACTGTACACCATACACAAGCTTACAGCTTGGGTACAAGGAGAAAAAAACCAGATAAGAAAGCATAAGCTTGACAATTAATACACAGAATTTACTGCAGAAATTGTGTGTATCTGATTGTTGTTGTTGTCGTTTGGTTAAAGGCATGTCAACATTTTGTTATTAATGCATTAGTTTTTGTATCTGATTAAAGATTTTACTAAAATTTAGTCATAAAGAAACAAAATTCTAATAAACAATAACAAAAAGCTCCAGTAAGATGGGTAGGCATTGGCTTTAGGCCACAAAAACCATCATTTAATACTTTCATATTTCTCAGATAGGTGTAGCCACTGATTAGATCCAACAATAAAGCAAGGGATTATCCAGTCATCTAGGGTTATCTCTCGATCACTATTACCTCTCACTTCCATAAATTCATAAAAACTCTTCATCATGGGCCAGAAAATTATATTGTTAAAAAATTAGCACATAATTAAATGTTACAGAGACAAAATTGTCAACATCAATTTCATTGAAATGAATAGGAGTATTCCTAGTATGTAGTAGGTATCTTTTTCATTACTCCATAGATAATTAATATCCTTTCCAGGTACTGAGAACTGAAGTACATAAATCTTTCCTTCACTAATTTGCATTAGCACTGAAAACATTCATGATGAACATGTTATAGCTTTATGCGAATATACAAAAAAAAATTTTCTGGAAATCCTAATATATGTGGAGCATAAAAACATGGGGTTCAGAATCATGGTTCAGGAAAAAAGTTGACTTCATACCATCTGTTTTTGAGATGCGAATGTCTGGAAGAGTAGAGAAGTAAAATGGAAGTAAGGAATAACAAATTAAGTGAGTGTTAGGCATGGTAGAAAAGAAAGGGGGTTGTTATAATGAAAAGGGAAAGCATAAGGGGCAATGATGGAAATGAGAGGCATAACATGTTTTTTAAGAGAGTAATAGATGGTGGAATACAATACGAGTAAACACCTAAGGAAGGAAACAGGAAGAAAATATGTAATTTGAATGAAATCAAGACATCCAGAAAAAGGATTTAGACTAAGCACAGTAATTTCCATTATCCTTTGAAAACATATCTGTAATTGGTAGAGTATGACAGGCCTCTTTTATGAACCCTGTAGATAGGGCATATGGCTATTGAATTGGGGACCCAGGTTCAAGGCCCTGTAATCTCTATGGACTCCTCCAGCTGAAACCCCAACTGAGTGATTTCCTGGATATATAGATGTTCTTGGGAAACTGCAGGTGGTGGAGTCCCACCCCCACCCCC
>WURS02098840.1:0-23625 GCA_011762765.2 Rhinocypha anisoptera | reverse complement strand
GAGTCAGCATAAAAAAATCATTCAACTTAATTTTTGGACAGATCCTGTATTCACAGGTTATTGTAATTGAACCAGTACGTGCATATCTGCACATTCTGGTTCGATTTCAGAAGAAGGTGTCATAGGAAATATGACCAACTAAGATTAGGAGAGTGAAAAATTTCTTTAGGCATGGTCGATATAGTTATTAGAACCTTTGAATGGAAAATTATATGGAAATTGATCCATACTATCAAAATTCCAAAATATAGTTGATGACAGTTTTAAAATAAGTTGCTTATTATCTTTCGTTAGAATAAGATTTTATAAAATTATTTATTTACTTTTCCTAATATCTTAACGGAAATTTATATTTTAATGAACTTGATTGATCATTTTTTAATATTGCCAAATACTTTCCAGATTAATCGAGAATTTCTTACGCTTAGCGTTCATCTCCTAAGCTTTAACTTTAATGTTGTCTGAATTCAATTTTTTTCAGAAGAATTATATCAGTAGATTTATTTATTCAGTGAAAAGTCGTCAGAACGAAAATTCATTCCTTCAAACAAAGCGTGTGCTTGGTGAGAATATGGGCCTCTTGAACGAGTTTTTACGGTAAAGCGGTCTTAAAATGAATCAGAATTTTTCAAATCCTATTGAAAAAGTCTTTTACATGCGGGAAAGCAGTAAACATTTCGATGGAATTTTTGTACACGTCCAGTCGAAGAGTTAGGGGGCTGAGCATGATGTGAATACTCTGCCGGAAAGGCTGTGGCCGCATTTTCCTACTGATGTCATTAAAAAGTCATTCCTTATGTTGTAGAACATCAATCTTGTGCTCATATTAATAACACTACTTAGAGGAAAGTTTAGAGGCGGAAAGAGGTTGAAAACGCTAGTGGTTGAAACTCATAGGGGACTTAAAAGTAACATGCATGATCCAGATACCTCTATTAATAAAGTTTTAAGGTGGCACTTATGTGAATATTGGATTATGCTACTAAAGCATAACCTGATACAACAGGGAAATTCCTGAAGCACAAAGGGCTATAGTCTTTTTTCAGTGGGTCAATAATGGTCGTAATAAAAACAAAATGCGGACAAAAAAAACAAACATTTAAGAAATGTATCATTAATTTTCTTTAGAATTTCGTTGGGCTTTTGACTACGCAGAAATGGCCCATCTGAGACAGAAAGCATTGTGGACCACGAGGAAATCGTTGACCATAAAATTAATGAAAATTGTATTTCTTTCAGCGTATAGTTTCATGTAGTTTTTAAAAATACTTTCGAGTCGCCGGTCCCTTAGAAATTTAATTGAAACTACGTATTACTTGAAATTACGCATCAAATCCCAATGAACCCAAAATTTGTGTAAGAGATACCAAAGTAAAGTATTTTCAAAATGTACTCACAAAATAAGAGAACATCTTAATTGTCCGTGTGTGCTCAATTCCGGAAAATACGTTACGATAGCTGAACTATGTTTAAATGATTAAATTTATCATAAAGTTAATGAGTTATCCTGTGATATATTTCTTCCATTCATTATTAATATTAAGAATCATGAACCTATTTCTGCTCTTAATTAAAGTATAGTGTAACTTTTTCAACAAGTTTGTGTCACTACGTATTCATTGATAGTATTATTTTAATGTACGATTTAACAAGTGATGCATAATTTAAAAATGCTTAACATCTGCAATTGTCATTCATTATCTTAAATTAATGACTGATATGTTTGCAACGATTAATGGAATGAAGTTAAGAAATGTAATAAGCAATGACATTTTTCTAAGTACGATTTATAAATATTTTTCTTTGAACTATACTATGACTAAATAAACACTTTAATATACTACGACCTCGTCATAATAAAAAGTTGTGAGAATTGCAAGCTAAAATATTTTAACTATACGTACATTTGCCATACAAAAAATATTATTTGACGTTGGTAATGAAATCTCATCCTTAAATATTATATACCGGTCTGCTACTGTCAGAAGTAATATAATCAAGTTCAATACAGATTTATATGTCATTCAATTAAATTCTGCGTCAGTGTTAAGTTTAAAATGTGTTTTGTTTATAATAAATATTGAAAACCTTTGATTGTTGCCTATGCACAAAATGTTTCGTGCATTAATATAGTTTCGAGGAAATTAATACCTCCATCCATATGGGTCTCTATGGTGTATCTCCCATAAGGTATTTGTTTATAAGGTTTCGATTAACATGGCAGGTAATGTACGTTCAGGACTAAAGGCCTTTGAAGCAAGCGATCTTCTCTGATGAAAGAGTAAACTACGTTGCTTCAGTCAAATGGAAGTTACGCAAACGCTTTGACCTCTTTCAGTCGGTGAGCTAGGTCATAGATATTAGCCTAATTTCAGGTAATGTATACTTTGTTTAGTTACTAAACGACGAAATTTGAAAGGGGTTTCGAAACTTCAATCAATCTCCTGCGCTATCGCTTGGCATCTACAGTTTAAAGACTACCCTTTGAAATAAAATTATGTAGGTCTCACTCAGAGGAATGTATATACAGAAATTTCACGGATTCAGGGCTCAACTGTTTGTCTGAAGTTGACTGAAACTTTATATCTTACATGAAGCTGCATTTATTTTATAAATACAGTATGACTTTATAAGCTCGATGTTTAGAACTTTAATTTGTTATTTTATGAAAAGTACAGCAAATTTGTCGGTTCCTCAGCATGAATGACGCTACCCCAGAGGCACCAGCAGGACTTCCTTATATGACGATATCGAAAGCGTACAAATTTTCCTACATCAATACTAGGGTTAATCACCTACACTACCACTAATACACTTGTACCAAGTACATTTCTAATCAAAACCTTTAGATTCCCATATTTAATCAATTGGGTGATGGAAAAATAGAATTTTGAAGAGAATTACTTGTAATAAATGATGCATTAAAATTCACTTAGGAGACCGTCACCTGGTCGTATTACATAATGAAACAAATAGAGGTGTTCATTTGTATGTTTTCCACATAAGGGTAGAATACACGACCGTTTGGACGACAATCATCATCATATGGTCAGATGATGGCGAATATCGTCGAAACCGGTCGTTTTTTTCTGTTCTTCTGTGGAAAATATGTATAAGTGATGTTCCATATTTGTTTTGAATAATTCAGTATTTAACAATATTTTACTTGAAATTTAATGTGAAATTTGAAAGTTATGAACGCTAATTTTAATGTCACATTCACGAAAATCACATGCCACTTGTACATAACACTTCTAAGTTCTTGGTTTATTTGTGCTGTTTATTCTTGTCTTGTTAATATATTCTGTGATAGTTCATGAAACTTTTCCGCTACGCATACCATTTCCACTGAAACTTAACATAAGAACCACTGGTATTGGATTTTTAAAAAATCACTTTTAAGTTGTTAATCGTGGAAAAGACATTAAATATTATGCACTATAGATGCCACTTAAATGATATTCAATGAGAGCCTTTAATTTCTGAATTTTTAAAAATTATTTTAATTATAAATATTTCAAATAATATATCGTAATTTTGATTAATAGCAGAAAATTATACCATTCTTAATGCTGTATGTATGGCATTAATTATTACATTTATTGATTTATTTTACTATTTATATTACACTGCATTTATAATAAACATTATTTGCAAAAAAACTACAGCTTTCATTCATAATTTCGATACGGAAGCTTAGTCCCTTTCCCTGTGATTTACAATATCAGAAAATAATTTCTGTTATAATTATGAATAAATCAATCTTTCAGTAATCATAACAAAATTATGTCAGGCATGCTCTGCTACATAGATTTTTGATTTTTTCATAGCGCGCATTAGAGTTTCAACATACTTCTGGTTTTGCCGTGAGATCCCAAATAATTTTCAGATGAATGTTCTAATCTCCATTGAGTGGTATAGGGTATTAAACCAGAAATGCAAATTACGGGATATTTGATTCCATTTGTAAATACTCTCCATTATAGTTTGTTATACGTTAGAGAACCTCATTATGAATACATGTGAGTGGTGTGTCTTTTCATTTTTTGGATTGCTAAAGGGTTATTATATGCCAAATGTGTGACTTACCGTGTAATTTATAATTCCGTACGTTCTTTCAGAAGTGTGCAAATATCTAGTTACCTTTCGTCGTTTTTACATTTGTTTTTGGCTTGATGGCTCTTAGCATTTAATTATCTCCCCACAACTGTTGTGATACCATTTTTAACGCAATGGATTCATCACAATATGCATTTACTCCTATTCACAAAGTAAACTTTTTATGGTAAGGGGGAAATAATAACGTGAAAATTTTTAAAAAGTAGCACATGACTTTGGCTATGTTTTTAATAGTGAGTATTAAATCATTTGACAAGTAATTGACATGATATGTTTTGCTGTACTTCATTATTAGATTTTTCATAAAGGTTTCCAGCTTCCATCCCCAGTATCTTAGGTATTTATATTTATAAATTTTTGTAACTGTAGTCTAACTTTTAGTACAATTTTATAGCTATTGATTCAACATTGCATCTACGGGGTAAAAGGTTTGAGTTTCCTATGTAGTACTCTATACTCTTACTTTCTAGTACTCTTTTAGAGAGAAACTTTATATGAAATTTAATGTCATTGAAAGTCAATTAATTACAAAAGGCATTGCAGAAATTACGAACTATAACTAAGGTAGATTTTTATAATTGACAATGCAGATTTTTATTACTGGATCGAAATATCCAGCATTTATTATAGCTGAGCTGAAATACAGATCACGAGCTATACTTGAAGTCTCCTAACCATTTTCCAAGGAAAAACATACATATATTTACGTTGCTAAAAATATTAATTTTTTACGTATTTTTATAATTATCATCCATAAAAAAATTCTTGGGCCTTCACGATGAAACTTTCTATTTATTCAAAAAATTACACTGTTGAGTACTATAAATTTCTCACTGAAATTTTCTCAGATTTTGAAGCAATAATATTCATTTTGCCATGCGTAAAGTTCCAAAAATTTTCATCCATGATGAAGTGCTTGTATTTCGACCAATATTGTAAGAGTAAAAGGGACCGCATTTATTTTTCATTTGAAACTTTATCTTGATATTATTATTTGCATTCTCGGTCGATTGCATTAGGGCCACATTACTTTGATTGCTTCTTCCGTTAAAATATTAAATGTAAAGTATTTGCTATTAGCATATTAGTGGGGTGACACCACAAATATTAAACTAAGAATACTTTTGGAAAGCAATAAAACATAGAATGTATGAAAAGAGTTATTTGGAAAATTATAAAAAGGAGGTTTAAAGTCACAAAACTTTCACTGAGGTATTTTTTATTATTTTACATACTATGAGTTCAATTCCAAAATAAAATAAAAGCATTTGAAAACACGATCTTCATTATTCATTGCTAATGAAACTACTTGAAGTTTGAGATAACTCAACATTAGAAAAACTTTCTTCTCTAACAAATTAAAATTGAAACATGCGGATAGTTATATGTTAAATATGTAGCTATTTGGAGATTCTTCTGTGTCATATTTAATTTTATCAAATACCTAGTTTTAGTGGGACAGTCACCTCATTATATTGTGAATTTACTACTATAGTACAGTAATCACTGAAGCAAGAAAGGAGGAATAATTTGGGTGAAACCCGAGAACTTTTCACTCAGAGTATTTGCCAGGAAAACACCAGAGGTATAATTTCCATGAATTTTAGTTTTATTTTTAATGTGGATTGTACAATTTTATAATTACTACAATTTACAGTTTGTTGCGCCGGCTGTTACATATTTTTCAACTCTGAGTGATAGCTACATGAAACTAATCATTACAGTTATTAAACGAAGAATAAATTCGTTTTCATATTTAGCGCAGAGTTCGACGTGCTGCTTCTGCAAAAAAAAATTTAAAAGCCCACATGAAAATCAAAATTGGTCCCAAATAGGCAGCCAACCCAATTACATGTTTTTGTACAAACATGTACATAGCACGTTTACTTGAATTTCAAACTACGATTTTCAGATCGGAAATCCGTTTCTTCGATCAAAGATGTTGCTAAGGCTCAGCGCGAACAACTTAAGACAAAACAGGCTGTAACTTAAATGTTGTTGTATTACTTTCCAAACTATATGTAAATGACATGAATTTAAGAAAATGTGACATTAGTTCTTCACTAATGATGTTAATTTATTTGTCAAAAGGCTTGCTTTTCCCAGAACTGAATTGATCTACATACATTGTCACTAATCGATAGCCTATGCGGTGTGGTATATAAAAGTAAACTAACCAGTTAAACAGGTGGAAATTACTTAATTAAAATTAGGAATGTTACAATAAAGGAGTTACAGCTCCTTAACCATTAAACTAGTCACTTATGGACGCATAAGGGGATTTAATATTTTATCAGCTATTAGCGGGAATGTTTGTTTTTTTATGGTTATTCCGATTATATTCGCAGTCTTCACTTCGTGAAAGCACTTGATATCCAAATTAGATTTTGTTATGTCTTATTTCGCTGTAATTTGTGTCATTACGATTGTGAACACCATTTCCATAGTAATAGTGGATTTTGATTTCAAGATGTGATGGAAATCCGTACTACAGAAAAATTATATAAAAAGTACAGTCATTAGGTGGCGATAAAGGAATAAAGTAGATTGTGGATTCAATGGACTTAGTCTTGAGAAAAAAACATGTTTATAATTGAGACTTTGTAAAGTGTTTGTTATCACAAAGTCAAATTCCACTCTATATACTGCTAACATAATTTTAATTTTTTCGTTATTTAAGTTATTAAATGGATTATCCATTAAGTTTACATTTCCACATTTTCCTCAATGAATATTTTTATAGATAATTAATAATGTACCTGAACAGATTACTTCCAAGGTCATTTTAAATCGAATGATTGAAATTGACGTTAAGTGTAATTCCTTTTCTCATTTTGAATCAAAGCAGACAGAGAAAACGTAGTTTCCGCTTGACCTACATCTCCGTCTGCCCAAGGGACTGAAACACTGATCCGATGGGGCTAGCCGTGCCTGAGTTCTCGCCCCCAGGGAACACATTATCTCGTCAACGACTGTCGCTTGTAACTTGTTTTTCGAATCGCAGCTCTGCTTTACGAAGCTGTGGCCCCGAAAAAAACACGGGGTGCTTGCTCTATGTTAGATATTGCGTTGAAGTGAATTTTTTCTAAGTACTAAGTTGTCAAGAATAATAATATTTTGTTACCATACGTTGTTTCCAGAGTACTCCCACTATCCCCTCCTCGTCCGAAAATAAATCAAAATCTATCCGGCTTTTAATACATCCTCGAGTGCTTGTTCGTGACGCAAAAACTTAATTATGGCCATGATTAGACAGGTGGAAATAAAAAACTTAATATATATTTTAATATTCATTAATGGATACGGTTCTCGTGTGGTATTATTCAGACTATATTAAATATCTGTAAAAGTATGCCTAAGCCGACGCTGTAGTTTTAGTATCCCCATTGAAACTTTATTTTATACTGTAATATTGCACTTTCGATTTTATGATAAAAGTGTTGCCATTTGTAATAGTTCTATAATGATTCCGCATATAAATTGACCAAAAATAATATAATAATGTAATGCAAATACACGTATAATTCATATTTTTATGTATTGCGCAGTGCAAGGTAATGAATCTTGAGTGCATACTAGAGTTTAATTTTTTCTTCTTCCAAACGAAAATCTTTTTTACTGAGGGGCCTATTCTGCGTTACTCATTATGCTTCTATAAATCTATAAATCTTCTAAAATACATCCACAAATTATTATGGGTGAAAAACATTTTTTAATTTAATGACTTCCTTGAATTTTATATCATGTCTTTATATGTCACTGTTAACATTTAATTCATTATATATGGCTTAAGATTTGAAAGTGATATTACCCATAGTGTAAAAAAGGCAATAGTAATTTCAAATATTTACATCATATTAGTTACGATATTTGTGAATTACTACTTAAGTTTTACTAACGTTAACTAACGTTTTATTTTATTTGAATATAATTGAGTTCAATTAACCCCAAACAGCATATATTTGGCAATCACTCGGATCACTATCATCGCGTTATAAACTTCACCACCACAGTGATCAACCCGAAGGTTGGTATGTTAAGTGAGAGTAGAGCTCACCTAGTACTAAGCCCACGGCGTGTGGAAATTAGCATATCAGGGTAGAGGGGCCATTTCATTTCCCTGTGCCGCCTGTGGTTTCCCACTAAGATGTGGTACCCGAAAAATCACTCAGCTTGAGTTTAGCTGGAGGTATCCGGAGGGTCGTCACCCGGTCTCGAACCCGGGTCCCCCAGTCAGTAGCCAAGCACTCTACCCACTGGGCTACAACGACCTCTCGTTTTAAACTTATGCATTACTATTTCGATCAATAATATATTCAGTGGTATTAAACTATCTTAATGTTTTCAAACGGAAGAATACTAGAGTGTTGTGAACTCGCTTACGATGACTAATGAAACAATGGTATAAGGGGGACAGTTTTTCTTTGTGATTTCCTACCATTTCCCAGGTATGTCTTTTGACCACAAAATTTCTCAGCTCTGGTATTGCTGCAGGTGTCTGGAGGTGTCCCCGAGATATGGACTCGGACTCCAATTCAGTGTCTCTACGCTGTGAACAGTGACTTACAACGTCAATTCACGTGCTTACCTGTGACTACTTATAATTAATTATGATTTTAATTATTATTAATTAATCTGGAGTTTGTCCCTTTTTGATTGAGTCATAATTTTTTTTAAATATGTATAATATACGCATTCTAGGCGGTGTTTCGACTTAATATTTAGTCCCATAGCAAGTGATAACTAGAAAAAATCCATTATAGTTGAAAGAAAATATATACAATTTAATTTAACAATTTATACAATATACAAAATTATTGATTTACTTAAAAATTAATTAGATGTATGATTCATTCGCAAATTAATATAACGCATAAGAGCTGGTCCAATGTCTCAGGCTACGCCGCCCCCCTCGGGGTATCCTCTCGTGGCTTAAAAGTCACAAGGAAGACACTGAGTTAACTCAGTGAGTCTAAATATAACTGATATTTACATAATTATACTTACTACTAATACTGAAATTTTGAACATTTTGATTGTAGTTACTTCTCTATTGTCACTTATGTTTGAAATAAAAGATATTGAACTGGAAAGCTTTTCATGTCAAGAGCTTATCGTTAACTCGCATGTAAAGTAAAAAGACATTATAGCTGAGAGGTTCTAAATAGATTGTTAACTCAATATTGTGGATACAAAGTTTATTTATTTATTACTTATTTATATATATATATATATTCAGCAACTTATCTGTAGTCTAATGAATTTGTTTTACATTTATCAGAATCATTTCAAGTTCACGGAGTTAAATTTTGGGATTTTACAATTGTTAGTCGTATCCCCTGATAGGATAACATTTTCCTAATATATTAAGCAGGATGTTTATAATGGTTTGACTTGTGTTGAAATCTGTTGACGAAACAATGTCACCTTTCTTTCTATGAATTTACATTTTTTAAACATTTTAAAACAGGATAAGATACGATGGGAATTAACATACCACATGAAATTTTTTCTCCGGCTGGTAATCCGCAATGTTTAAGACACGCTCTTTTAAAAGTATTCCCTTTCTCTAGAGTAAACGTTTCGCTTTTCCCTTTCTGTATCTCTGGACTCCTTGTGCCACAACGCATTCATTGTCATTGGTGCTCATGAAAGGGAATCATTATCTTGAGTACATTATTATACTTCATGCAAGGAAAGGGGGAGACAGTTTTCATAACAAAAAAACTCAAGAAAAGATTTTAAGTGTACAAAACTCGAGAAATACTTTTTTCTCTCCAACTCAAGGGGGCTTCTTATGAAAGGGCCATGAGGTTCTTGAGAAACTTAATGTTCTCGCTCGGGTATGGGTCTGGTCATTTACGCAACGCTTCCGGAGCCTCAAATCAAATCCTTCTACAGGCTACCCATTATTTTCGACCCACCTTCAAATTCCTTGGAGCATTATAAACGCAATTCTCCTGCGATTACGCCTTGTATAACTCCTTCCTTCTATTCTGCTCACCCTTCTTCCGTGAGACTTCTGTTTACCCGTTCTCGAAGGAGAAAAACAGGTTCCGAAGAAAGTTGGGAAAATGAAAGGTAGGATCCCCGTCTTAAAGGAGTGTTATATATAGAGACGGTCCCTTAAGAGCTCCAATATCGTTAAAGCACGCTTTATGGAAGTCTGGGAAAGAGAATGGATGGATTTTATCTTACACCTCCTTTGCCTTAGAGTCAGCGGAATGATGCCGCTAAGATCTGAGAAATGGAAGGATTACTCTGATTGAGCCAACTTGAACCATAGTTCGTTAAATATTGAAGTTTCTGTTTTCAGGTTTTTTTTTACCATGACAGACGCTTGTTGAAGTAACAACTCCTATTATGTGGATATAGGCATGGATAGCCGCTTCCAATGTAAACAAAATATAAATTATAACTCATATTAGGGTCATTGTTGGGGATTTTAAACATATTTTTGCTATTTTTATACCTTTGTCAATGGGCATGCATGTTATTAGGTTCAAAATTATCCTTTGTTATAAACTGATATTCCTTAAAATTATTTCAGGATTCCATATTTATTTACAACACATATATCACACATCAACATCATTATGTGGCCAAATTTTTATTCAGTGCCCACTTTAACTTAATACTTAAATGTTCAAGTTAATCGACGACATTTAAAAAAGAAAAAGGGGACTGCAAGGTGACATAGTAACTCATGAGATTTTATTAAAATATTAATAGGAAGGGTCCCAAGGAGGGAAGATCTGAATCGCCAGAAAAAGAATAGAATGTGAGAAACAGGTAATGGGAAATGTAGAATCAGTAACAATGAATGTTTGAGATTTTCTGTCCACCGGATGGATTAGAGAGTTACTACTGACCACGAGGAAGATGATGTTTGATTTTTCATTTTTCTCTATTTTAGTGAATGATTTCTTCATGATATACACCATTTTCTTTTATAAATCTAAGGGGTCTATAGTTTGGAGGTTTTTGAGTTGTAGATTCAGGGCAACTCTTAAATCTCAGATTTTTAACTACTCGTAGCTCGTTTAATTCAATAAATAATTTTGTTAGGGTGAAATAAGATGTCTTTCTTTCGACGATATTTGGATTTAATTTTAACTCCCTTTAGATATATAGTCCGTCCCTGATATTTACTACGCTGTGATGCAGGTAAACCCTATTGTTGCACCGGGTATTGTGTAATTATCTTGACTTATTAGGTTTATTTATCCATCATATTTGTAAATTTGTGTGTCGAATGTGTTGATTGAAGGATTACCAAAAATGTTAGGATAGTTTAGCAAATGTAATATTTTCCGAATCTGAGTAATCGTGGATCGATCCAAAAAATAACATAAAAAATGGAATAACAAAAAATGATTATATATATATAAATTATATAAAAGTGACATAATCAGTCTAAATCTCCTTATTCTACAATCTATGTCTAGAAACTAAAAGTCCTGCCAATTTTAAATAAATAGGGTTATTGACTTATATCATGACTTTGCCAATAAACATAGTTCAAAACATTTATATTTTAGCTCAATACAGTAATCTTCCTTAAATATTTCACTTTTTGGATTTAGCCCTGTAATAAACTATGTCATTGGTATCTAGGATGCGACAATTCTAAAATAAAACCTTCTGATTCGTCTGGGGGTACATTTTTCTGAAAGAGAAAAGATCACAGATTCCAAACCCTTCTTTCACCTGCCAACCTCTTTCTACCTTTGTAGTTCCTAATTATAACATTCCCCATTATCCATATTCTCATATGCCATCCTTGGACTATGTCTAGAGGCATTCCCTCCGAGATTCCTGCCAATCCAATTTTCCCTCTTATTGTATGAATAATCCCGTGATAAGGTTATCTTTCGATCACTCTTACGAGTACTTATGAATTTTTTTTTCTATATTAGTTAAATCAAAAGAGGCACAAGCCTTCGTACGCTGCTGACACAACTTTATTGCGCACGATCCTACCTCTATGGTTAGAAGATGGTTTGTTTATCGCATCTTTCCATATTATTCTGTTATCATGAAATACAGCACCCAAGTGTCCAGCACCCATCATGGAAAAAGAACCCAAAATGTTGTGAAATTTCTTGTAGTCCATTTCCGGTTTTAAATAGTGTAGGCTTTTATGAAAGAAAGATAGAGTATTATGAGATAATATATTTAAGCATTTTGTTGGTCATTTTAACAGATTTATGATACTCTACTTTTCACTTGGTGATTGATGCTCTTCCTTGTTTTACTGCCCAAAAGCCTTCAATCATTAACTTGTAACTTCTGTATTAGAAATTATTATTATTTTGAACAATATATTTTCTAAATTTTTAGGTTTTTACAGTAACATTGTCTACAATTCTTTATCAAAAGGGTCAGATCTTAAGAATTTTGAGCAAACATAAATGCAAATTCTTTCTTTGAAAATTTATTCAAACCACATTTGACTTTTCAGATTTCACAAAAAGTAAAGACTTTTTCCGATATTTTCCTTAGTTTTATCTTAGTTAGCGAAGGCAAGAGTGAGAGAAAAAATTCCACCGTAATATGGAGACGTGCTTGTAAAAATAAGAGATTTAGCTTTTACATACGTCTTTTATTTTGTATGTGCCAGTTTGTAGTGCCGTTTGTAGTGCCAGTTTTCCTCAAAATGTGTTAAATTTGTAAAAGTTTCCATTTAATTTACACATAGAAAAATAGTGTATTATTTCATTTTTTCCTTATAAAATTATGATTAGAGTCGAATATAATGTTGACGGACTACAGATTTTTCATTTCTGAAAGTTGTATGGAATGCCATCCAGATATCATCATCAGATTCTTTATAAATAACTGTACTACTGGTGTTACATTACACTAACTATTCAGACGTATAAGAAATATAATCCAGTTTGTGTGAAATTTGTTTTGGCGTAGATAATGTTGAATAATATATTTTTTTTATAAAAATTGATACTTACTTGAAAACTCGAGAGAAAATACAAAATAAAAGTGTTGTATCGTATATTCAAATTAAGATAATATTTGATCTAAATCATACTCGCCAGTTGTATTGAAAATGTGGACTAATTGATAAACAATACGTTCGGGGAACAAACGTTTGAGTCGATTCCGAAATGTCCCAGATTCCATTCCGTCTGCGAAAACAGATTCCTGAAACATGCCTACGGGACTGATAATTTCCCAACAGTACGCCTATTAGGACTATAAACGTTTGCTTTGGAGAAGAAATTCAGGTCAAGCAAATTAATCACACTAAACGGGTAACTTTGTCTTTATAGACCGATTTAATTAGATGTATGTAGACACCGGTTAACCGATAGATGCATTCATCCATACATATATTTATCGCATTAATCTACGATCTGAAATTATTAGCTTCTCCGCATATATATGAACCGCAAAGCAAATAACGATTTGCTATTGGATGACTACTATATTTTCCGAAATTTTTCTTACCAACTAACCTTAAGTACTGCGTTAGGATTAAAAAATTACCATTTAAAGAATCTCACACTTAGGCTCATTGTAAATATCCTCCACAGCCAGCAGCATTAATTCCCATGAAACGTTCCAGTGCTATTTGTGTTCCACAAGAACGATAAAATATTCTCCTTTTGCTATGCAAAAGGAAAACTACCATATCTCAGTCCACAATTAATGTAATGGCGCTGTAAGTAGTAGACCAAAGAGACATGTGTCGTTTATTTACTCTAACGGGGAAACATCATGTGTACAAAGGACGGGTGAGTTGTAATCGTCACTAACTCCACGCAGAAGGAAGAGCTTCCCTTTGGAAGGGCGCTTGCGCTATTCTGTGGAGTGTTAGAGGTTACATGCATTTCTCATATGTTTCCTATTTTCTACGTCATATTCACTGCAAAACCTAAGTCATAGAAGTTTTTTAAAAACATCTAGCGTAGGCTTTTTCGTATATGTAATTCTAGCTGAGGTGTTATTCTTTTAATTATTCAATAGACGTTTTAGAAATAGGATTTATTGTTAACTAAATTAATATTTCAGGGTATCCATTGTTTATTCTATGAAAAAAATCTATTAAAATAATAAGGCAAATTTTAATCATAATAACTTGCAGAGATAAAGTTAAACTACAAAATAGTAATATAAATTAATTTTATGGCAGAAATTTTATCTATTTTAGTTGAAAAATCTCTTAGCTACGTAATTAAAGTAGTTAAATCTGACTTTTTTCTTTTCTAATGGTTTAGCTCATTTAAATGTTTATATTCTTCCTCTATCTCTGAGCTCAGATAAATAAAGCATTAATTATTTCGTTTTAAAAATGTTGCTTTTGCTTTTAATAGTAGAGACTATTGTACCCACATGTTCTTTGCTCTAGTTTTTCATGAATCGAGACCAATGAAACTACAATGGATTCATTTTTCTATTTTTTTTTACTGGTCTCGTTACAGTCTATAGAAAGAGCTGTTCGACCTTTAAGATCTTTTCCTAACCCAAAATCTTTGATAACCAAACAGATTTGATGAAGATAAAGAATATTGACTTTTGGCATAGAGATTATGAATAAACTTAATATTTTGGTTGACTAAGCACTTCATAAAAATATCAGTATGTACTTAATGCGGAGTATATTGTAGGCAAAGAACATTGCATAAAGTGGTTGGCCAAAGATGAAGGGTGCAAGAAACTCCGAGAGGAGAGTAATAAAAAACAAAATATAACCATTACGAGGTTAAGAATGTAGTATTGGAAATGGGGAAGAAGATCCAGTGAGTGGAAGAGACAGGGATAAGGACGGGTAGATGTGTGTGCATGTACCCGGTTTTGCCATCCGCTATAAGGTTTCTGCCATTAAATAATAATACAGTGTTTCTTGAAGCTAACTTCTTCTTACCAGTAATGGCAAGTGTACTATGGATGGTGATAATCCTGGACACAAATATAATTATCTCGAATAATCTCTCGAAACAGGTATGAATGAATATGTTTTAATAAAGGTGACGTAGAGAAAGGAGAATTTCTTTATATTCAATATTAGGATAAACGGAAAATATGATCTTAAGACTCTCTAGTTATCAAAAAGTATCGTAATTGTTGAAAAGCGTTAAGTCACAAATATTTTTAAGTTAATAGGTATTTTATGAGAGTTTAATTGTTACTACAACGTTCAGATCTAGCACTTAACGTCACTATCCATTGTAAATTCCAAAATTTTGAAAGCCACGACATATTTTATATGAAATTTCCCATGAATGGAATGTAAATAAAAGCTAAAACTTTTATTTCATACTGGAAATGACGAAGAAAAAAGAAATTGTCGGAACAATATTGAACTTAAGTCTGTATTTGCCTGTAAAATAATTTTTTAAACGTTTTCCTACAAAAATATATGAGATGAGTCAATCAATGGTGGAAATGGATAAGAGTATATATTCACGGCCTTTTATATATATTTTTAAAGAAAGAGCCTCTCAAAATGACTATGCCTATCCAAATTTGCGGATGTAATCGATTGTGATAACAGCAGGTCTAGATGCCGAAATTCAATCGACTATCTGTAGCAAACCAAATTGAAATTCGTGCATTTTTTAATCTAAGTATAATCTACTTGCATTCAAACGAGAGGAGAAAATAAGTAAGAACTCAAGAATTTATGTCAGCGGAGCATCATTCCAGGCGCCTTATAATGATAAAT
Organism: Rhinocypha anisoptera; assembly: GCA_011762765.2. Taxonomy (NCBI): domain Eukaryota; kingdom Metazoa; phylum Arthropoda; class Insecta; order Odonata; family Chlorocyphidae; genus Rhinocypha; species Rhinocypha anisoptera. The sequence continues at coordinate 7,820 of WURS02098840.1, read as the reverse complement.
AGTGAAGTAAGCTATGTAAGAGGAACAAATGGAAATAATCAAAAAGATGTTACATGTAATTTTAGTAAGGGAATTATTGGAAAAATGAACTTTCTGTGGTTTTGTATATCAAAATAGAAACTAAGAAATTGAGTGAACACACGAAGTTAAAACGAATGATGATTTTCAGGTTTGGGTTGATTATCTGATACGATATGAAATGTCAAACACGAAGTTGTGTGTGACGCGCATTGAAAATAATTACACTTACGTAATTTCCATTACAGGTAATATTTTTACATCTTTCGAATTTTGAAGAATATGTTATAATTATTTTGATTCTCTTTATTAATAAAATAGATATGAAATTTCATATTGTTCATACATTTCAGGATATTTTGGATAAAATATCGGAATTAATATTAGCTTTAAATTTGAAAATTTGCAATGGGTGAAAAGCAAAATGCTCGTTAAAACGGTAAAAAAATAAAATTCTTAATATCGTATGAGAAATAACTGTTATTAATGAGTCGTAAAACTCGATTGGATGAAAGGAGTCGATCTGAAAAGTTGTCACTCCTAATAGCCCTCACGTTATTTTGGATTTTGGAGAAGTTTATCATAATGGGAAGTTCAGAAAATAACAAGATATTGTTAAAATGTAAAGTGTTTTGACGTTGTTTCCTTATGTAGCACATAGTAATATTTGAATACAATTCTAGATAATCACACTCACTTACCTTTTAAATATTTCAAGTTTATGAAGGCCATTTCTTATCTCGCGGAGAAACATCAGTTGAAGACATGTTTTGACATCTCTTAATGATGGCATTTTCTGAATAAAATTTCACAGCCTTAACACTTCAAAACTTTGTTAAAATAGTTAATGGACTACTTTAAAGATTCCTTATGTGAGAACCCATTATATTTAGTCATATATCTCATTGGAGTAATGTATTTCCAAATTTTCTTGTCTTCGAAGATTGAATAAATTAAATAAATCGTAGAAAAATTTTTCTGGAGTCTTATTCGTACCTTCTTTTGTTTAATCCGAAATGGTTTCGAGAGTAAATTAGTTTTGAAAAGTGTAGAGTGGATTTATTATTATTATCGGTAGAAAAATAGAAGAACTGAAATAAATTATGTTCTCATCGATGGTAATAAATTTTGACGCCTTAGTTCATAGTTATCATTGCAACATTCACACAGCAAAGAATCCACAGCAGGAAACAGTAACATTAAGTCTTAGAGTAACATTAAGAGAGCACAATTAATCTAAAAAGAAAACATTTCTCAAAATAATAAGGGTAGTAATATATTGTGGAGAGCACCCAAATAAACATTACCAAGTATCATACCAGGCACTACTAATAGCAGTGTCTTTAAATTTGGTGTTTAAATGCAAACTTTATAGATATTTAGCAATATCTAGAAGCATACGATACCTATCGAAATACTAATGTACTCTAAAAGTAACAGCTTATGAGATTAGAATTTATTTAGGTATTTTTGTGATATATTTTGAATTTCTCAGTGAGAGTCATAGAGAATTCCCAAGATCCATTGATTTTGGGTTTAACATATATATCAGAGACCATTGAAAACATAATGATTAGGAAACAATAAAATACTCCAGTACATTGCTTATTTTATAGAAAAAGCCTCATTATATTTTAAGGAACTTTTAGTGTAACTCTTCGAAGCATGAAGAAGTTTGTAACGACTTAACCCAATTAAAAACTTTGATCGAAGTTTCCCGACAGATACAAAATGGTAAACATTTCAAAATTTCAAGTATTGCAGTCTTTCGAATTTATTTTGTTTTATCTCTTTCCTCCGTCATATCTTCCTTAAGAATCTAAATATCCTTCGCAGAAGACAGCTCTATTTTTAATGAGAACCATTTCTACTTAGCCGTTGAAAAGTTCTCCCCGAAGAGTCACACATTTTATTCGGTTACTTTTGCACGTTCGCCCCAACTTCTCGGTCACCCTTCTCCGCAACGGACTCGAATATCCGTGTCCTTTCACTTCTTCCCTCCCGTCGCATGTCGCCGTCCCTCTTCCTCACGACGAAGGACGTTAGGAGGAATAAAAAAAACCTCCGTCGTCTTTTGTTCTTGGTGGAGGAGCGCAATCCATTTGACTTTCCCCGGGGACGTGATTCCTTTGGAACTCAATCAGCGCCTACGTCGCCGTGCGCGCTCTTAGTTAATGGATTAACCCTTTCCTGCTTTCCCTCTCGCTCGCCCCTTTTCCCACGATTCTCCAGTCTTTTCATTCGCCTCGGACGACGCACAAACACACAAGGGCACGACCCAAAATACAGCTTACGTCAGTTTGCCAGGGCGTTCAGAGGGCACATATAATCCTGTGGGCGGTCGACGAACACTATGGGATGGCGCTCGAGGGAAAGTGTATTTCGGTCGTATTCATGCATCGCTGAGAGGTAGAGGACTTTCATTAAGTACAAGGGTACAACTGTGTGTGTGTGTGTGACAATGACTGTTGTAGAATGGTGCTTTGAAAGTTATTATGTTTTTTGGGACTGGTATCTGTTAATGGAATGACATTCCAGTATATGAAACTGTTAACACTTAAAAAACCTTGAATATATATTATTGATAAAATGTATAGTTTTGGCTGTAATTTTATGGAACCTATTCAAATTTAGTCATAAATAGTTATATCTCCTGTTTAATAGATAACTGTTTGTCACTAAATATATACTATCGCTTTTCAGTACGCAGGGTACTAATAATATTAGTACTAGTAATAGGGTACTAATAAAAAGGCATTCCACTTACCTATTACAACACTTTCGATTATTTCCTTTTTTTCACGTTATTTTATACACCCGGCCGGCTTATTCAGGGGGTAACGTGGTCACCGGTTAAAATAAAATATCGCAGGTTCGTGTGCCGTCTAGATCATGGTTGTTGAGTTTCCAAAAGGATTATCTTTATGTTTTACAGAGATTCTAAATGACATAGCCGTCGAGGAACCCTAGAAAAAAATACTACTACTAAACCATTTCATAAATTGAAAACATATCTTTCTCAACAAATTTCATGTGAACGATACTCGTAGTTTTTCGAAGAAGACAAAGAAATCTATGCAGGAGTGGCAGAGAAAGGGAGAGGATGAGGGGAAGGATAGCCTGTAGTGCAAGGTCCAATTTATCACGCAGAGGGAGAACAGAGGAAGAGAAAAACGGTATGTATGTTGAGAAGTGCTGGAGCCCCATGGCGGATTAATTAGGCTCGACCCTCGGCCGCTTTTGGAGTGTACGCTTTCCTCTTAGTCCTCGAGTTTCTTGGGTGACTCACGGAGAATATAGAGTGGATGAGGTAGACATTTGATGAAATGAATAATATTTTGTGGAAAACTCTTTTTATCAATGAAAATAATCACTTGATCATTCCTGATTCTTAATCATACTGTTTAAGACTATATTATTAAGCGTGTTGTAATAAAGACTACATATGTATGTATATCTATGTATTTATACGTACATATGTATATATTTATATGTACATATGTACATATAAACATATAATTCCTTAGATAAATGTGATTCTTATGCTATGAGGGTTACAAATGTGTTCGAGATGTTATGATGCAAACGGCTTATTTTGATCGCCTACTGATTTTATGGTCTATGGTTCTTTTATAAACTTTTTTTAACACATACAAATTTTAGCTATTATTACCTGGCTTACGTTAGTCCCTAACTAATATTAGCTCTTTTAATGTAGTGTATATCTCTTTTCTTTGCCAATGCACTTCTTACTGTCGGATGAGTCATGAGCATATATTTTGGTCTCTATTTTTCTCTTATAAAGAATTTACTATTTGTTTGCCAGCCGTAAAATTTATATTGTATTATTATTATTATTATTATTTATTAACGAACGAATTGATTATGTTGGATCTCTTACAGCCTACAATAATATTTTTTTGATTTTCTAAAATATCGTTCTTAAATAGCGTAAAAATTATTAAAGATCTCACGTTTTCTAGGATTATTTATCAAATCATGCCTTATCTTTCATGGGTCAATTACAAAATGATTATTTGTTCATATCTTATTGCGTTGAAATTAAATATGTTCTAAACGTACTATATACTTGAAGATACTTCTCTTTCAGGTAATAGACATATGTCTTCACATGCTGAGAAATGTTATTTAGAAATACATATTTTTTAACGCGGTTGATATTGTCATATGACTTTACTTGTGGTAACCATACTCACAACGAAATGAACGTACTTTAACAGCGGCATCATTCTCTTCCAAGAAATAAATATGGCATTAAATATTTATGCAAAAATAATTTCATAGAAGAAACTGATAAAGAATTTTAAGTGATTTTAGGTGGAAACTAAACCTACGGGGTTATTAAGGATTATCTATAGGAATTTTGAGATGAATACTAATGCACTAAATCTTTCTCTCTTCAAGATTCTTTCAAGATCTCAAGGGAATTTATAAACGATTAAACTCCCACTCATGGAAAATTATATTAACTTACAGTCATAACCAGAGGTTATCAATGTGGAGATTTGTTTGTAGTAACTCTCCCAACATTGCTGTCACCTGCCAAACTCTTCATACTTTTTCAGTTCCAATGTCTAACATCTCCATTGTCATGTGTCTCATACGCCATCCTTGACCCTTCTCTAGTGGATTCTCACTCCTTCCTTTCCAGTATATTTTTCACCAATTTTAATGTTTTATATAGGAGTATGTACTCCATTGTAAGTATACTCTTATCCTAAGGCTCTCTTTGAATTGCTCTTCGGAGCATTTCTTTGTTGGTTCTCAAATAAATGAGGCAAAACCGACCAGGACGATAATCAGACTTCTTTATTCAGCATAGCCTAATACAAGATCGGATCTAGCTAAGTTAAAATTTTCTCTCATGAATTGTTATTCACCTTGGCTGATCTATTCTCTCGGATAGTCCCCGCCCGGAAATATGAATGGGGGTTCCACCTCGACATATCCGATTTAGAACCTGGTGGGCTACAGCTCCTCATAGCTTAATATGGTGGTTTTCCAGTCGCAGTGCTGCAAACGTTTAAGTAACGGTGGTCTCCACCTTCATTCATGTGACGGATAGCATGGTGTCCCCTCCTGATAGGCTGCTTATTGTCTCATTGTTTGGCGAAAGATTATCGCCACGTCATGGGTCCTCTGTCCTTCTAACCCAAGGATGGACCACTACATCCTCCGAATAGCGACGTTCACAGACTGCTTCTTCGTTGAGTATAAGACTACTCTCTTCTTTCGCAACTAATTTCTATAATATATACATACATACGGATCGACTCGGTGAACGTAGTCGACAGCTTCCAGGACTTTACTTCACTCTAATCATATACTAGCCTTTAAATAGAAAAAAACAAGTAACATTCCGTGTGGCACATACTCTATAAAAATATGACATAATCCCCTCTAAATATTTAATTTAATTTTATGACAAGGAAAATTGGTCTTATCCCGTATAAATTTTCTTTGTATTTCCTCCTTCATAGTAAATCTTTGATTTTATATTTAAGTTAGAGCAATTGATGGTAATTATTTCATCCTGAATGAAAATAGTCATATTAAAATAAAAATAAAATAACGATTACTTATTTTAACTCATTAAGCATGTTTCTTCTGCAATTCCCTTTCTGTAAAAATGTGCTTCTTGTGAATTAAAACGTGAATTTCATTAGATTATCTAGCATAGATACTTAAGGTTACCTAATTCTACCATATGAAAAATAACGTCGATGAAAACGTGAGGAAACTAAACTTTTTTTCATAGATTAAATTTATTTTATATTTAATTTAAATTAGATTAGTTACTGTTTCTTATCTTGAAAATACTAAACTCTTATATATATTGGTTGAAAATGACAAACGTGATTTTTATATGTCTAAGGAACGGAAATAAATACTAGAATTTTAAACGTTGATTTAAATTTCATTAGCCGAAATATTATTATACTGTATCAAAATAAAAACTTTAATTGAGGATAATTTAGCTCTTTTGTTCTGCTTATACAGTTTCGCGCGTGAATGTGCTTTTCCTCCTACAACCCTTCTTAACCCTTCACGCCATAAAACCCTCATTAGACCCTCCATAAATGACCTGTGTGGGAAGTCCGTTGTACAGATGGTTGCTCGCTTAGTGTTAGCATGGTGCCGGAAATTCGAATTTAATTGGTATTAATTATCTAGATGAGAAAATAACCTAGATAGCCAGTCGTTGTCAGCCTCTACTTGCATCATTGAAGGGACATTGATCGGAATCGATAATGAAAATGGACAAGGAGGAGCTGATTCAGTCACCGTGTAGAGAGTCAGAATTTCAAGGATTGAAACAAATCAATGAACGATGAAATTAGGGTAGATTTTACAGAAAATGACCAAATTGGTTTCATTTCAGTGACCTACTTAATATATTTTAACGATAATTATATTAAAAATAAGAATAGATTATAGAAAAAGATTACTTAGAGACATTACTTAGAGAAAAATATCCATGATATTTTATTTATTACACTATTGGTTCCTAAACCCTATTATTAATGGGTTCCATTTGATTTTGTACAATATAGTTTATATCCCTATTAAAGAGATTTTTTTAATGACACCAGAATTACATTATAATTTCAATCAAATGTTATACAGTAAGCTCTTGATACTCCGAAGTCTAGGGATATTTCTTTAGTTCCCAGTCATAATTTTCGTACCAAATGCATTTCGGGAGATGAAGAAATGTATTATTACTTAGATGAAGTGATGAAATAAGGCTATGTTTTTAGACACGTGGATTTAATTTTAGTATAGATAGTATATATTTCTATTTAGTTTAATCATACATTTAACGACCTTAGTGCTCCTAACACCTTAACTTATCAATAAAACAGATTCATCTCTGAACCATTTGATTGTATTGTAACTATTTTGTATAAAATATAATCAAGATAGTGTTAAATATTCTAAATATTAGTAAAAAAACTTTTGAAAATAAAAACTCTATTTTGGGAGTGATGAAATAAAATAGGAGTTTGTTTAAAATACAAATATCATTCAGAATTGCATTTAGTGCCTAACTCCTCTCTAATAAAAATAGTTTATTGTATATTCCAATTACTAAAATTATTTTCCAATTTCTTTTACTCCTATCACAAAACCCAATGAAATAGATTCGAACATTTATTCTTAACTTATTTTGTAAGCGTAGTTGAAGTAGCACTGCATTCATCAAATAGGAATCTCTCTTTATAAGCATTATCTAATTTTTAGTTTCTTCAAATTGATACTCGATAGTTATTTAGAAAAATAAGCTACCATTTAGAAAAAACTGGTTGAAATTTTAATCCTTTTCAAAGGTTATTTACAGAAGTAAACTTTTAAAAATTTTGGAATTAGTATTTAAATTTAAATTTCTTTAGGCTGTTATGTAATGATAGTGTTTGGTGTCTGATTGTATTTTCGTGTTGATTACCAATAGGAAAATTATCCAATGGCCATTACTATTTTTCTTTCCTAAGTTAAGGCCTACCTCTTTCTTTATTTTGATTGGAAAAAAAATTTCATCCACATAAGCATTTTCGCACTAGACATTTTTAATTTATAACCTTAGGTCTATGTCACAGGCAATTATGAAGTGACTCAAATCTTTGTGCCAACTGGGCTAGCCTGGTGGGTAGCGTGCTCGCCGGCTAACCCAAAGGTCGCGGGTTCGAATCCCACCCAGGGCATGGATGGTGTGTTTGTCTAGATTGGTTTTTCTATGTATTGAAGAGGTGCGCAATGACCATTGCCGTCGAAGCACACTA
>WURS02098732.1:0-23627 GCA_011762765.2 Rhinocypha anisoptera | reverse complement strand
TCCCCTTCCCCAACCGTTCCCTCCTCCCCCCCCCTTCTCGTCGTCCCATTCCACAGTTCGCACGTCATTCGACTGTCGTATTCTTTCTACCTCTCTCACACCCCCGAGAACTCCTGGCCGCCAGGAGGAGGACTGCCTTCGGTGTCATTACGTCTGTTCCCGTGTCAATTTCCGCGGTCTTTCGCTCTGTTTTTCGTCTCTTCGGTAATTAAAAGACCTTAAACACAAAACCCTTAGCACGATAACGTATTCCAAGACTCGGGGGCGAATAATTAAAAGCTTATACCGAATTGAGACGAATGATGGGATCTTGTGTAACTTTTTCAAGGGAGTCACAGGTGAACATGGTGGCCTGGGAGACGTATTTATTTAACTGAGACGGAGGAGTAACTTTTTTCCTGTTAAATCCACGGTTTATCGTAAGATTACGATGATAGGCCTACGACTAACACCTCAGGTAGTCGGAAATCGTTTTCATGCCACTTTCCGACGTGCCATTCTTAGCAGCCAACGATCCGTCCATCTCCTCGTTTATCCAACCCGGCATAATGCCTTAGCTAACGAGGGCGGTTTGAAGTGTCGGATGCAAGTCAGAGAGATGGAACAGGTGGTGCGTATCCAGATTGTTTTCAGTTAATGGCATTGCCCTATGCTTGGTGTCTGTTTGAATCGGAAAGGTGGAGCGATTTCCAATAAGTTGAAGACAAAGAATTGTGTGTGTTGACCGAACCCTAATTTATGAATGGAAAAAATCCTCTCTGGATACTAGAGGAGCTCGATCACAATTGTGGTGAAAACATTATCGTATTTCACTACCGAAACCAAACTTTCAACTATATAAACATTCATATTCCTACATTGCGCCAAAAATTCTTAAGCAACTTCCTAAAAATTTAGTTTGTGAACAGAAAAAGAGTACATTTTTAATGTTACTAATAAGATTGACTATTCTCTCACAAGGATTTTGAAAAGTATTAAATAACTATTGCTTATGTGTGTGATCTAATTGCTGGCACATTATCATATCATTCATTTTTGTATATATGCCTGTGTGAGCCTGATTTATTTGACCATTTTTGTATGACTCTGGTTCAATAGCTCTTTTTTGTATGCCTGTGTGAGCTTAGCTTATATGTTTATTTTTTCTTTCTTTCTTTTCTTTTCTATATAATATCTGTATAAACCTGGTTTATTTGTCTATTTTTGGTAAGCTTTGTGACCTAAAAGAACACTTTTTTCTGAATTTGCACTAGAGTTTATCATTTTACAGGCATCATACAACTTTATTCTTCAGGGTGCTAATTTCACTACATAATAAGGTGTTGTCATCTGTTTGTATGTTGGGAGGAGTGAAATAAATGTTATTATTACTAGTTCGATTATAACCGTTTTTAATTTTGTATCGGTCACCATTGACGTTGTTCGCTCCTGGCGTCCTGTTAAGGCCATTAAATCAGAAGATTTAATGATGGATAATAAGAGATGGAATGTGCATGATATGCTTAATGCTGTGAGCATCTGGCGTTAACGATAACATAATATTTTACATCAACATTTAAGCATGAGCGGGACGGGCTTACTAAAATTTGACCTGAAAGAAAATCGTGTGAGGTGTTCAAGGACAATATGTAGATGTGTGAACGTCATCGACTTCAGGAGCCATACTGAACGATACATGGATGCTCCGCAACAAGCCTGAGATCAAGGAACCGATTTCTAGAAATGAGTTTCTACCTAAAATTGACGAAGAACGTTCCTTGGATCGGTACGGTGACAGCCTTTTGGAATCCACACGAAATAATCCCTATTGACAATTTGAGAAAGGGTAAAACTATTACAAGTGCATTTAATCCAATGTTATAAAGACCGAGATGGAAGAAATGCTTCCTCAATTAGCCAACAAATAAAATCTTTTCCATCAACACAAAGCAGAAACTCACTCCTCTGACGTTGTACCCACAACATTGACATAGTTACGGTCCAATTACATTGTTCCACTTCCCCGTATTTTCCAGATTTCGATTATACGTACCAAGACCTGTTCTCCAACATGCACAACTGCCTGCTGGGGTGGTGATTATATTCGAGGAGATGATTTTGGGAGACGAGTGCGTTTATTTTAGAATCAGACCAATTTTCAAAAGGAATGAACAAACGGGACCAGCGTTGCTCAAAGTGTATAAGGCGGAAAGAGCACTTTGTAAAATATAATAGGATTTTCCTGGAAAAAAGTAGCCTTCATTTTTGTGCGAACTTTTCAAACCAACCTCTGCACTATTGTACCGTATGAGTGTTTGTATCTAAATATAAATAACTAGTGGTGGCATTAATTGTTTTTTGAAAAATATAGTATGTGAAATTAGGGTTCCAAGGTAAAAGTTGTTAAGGCATTAGGAGGATTTCATTTCATCCACTGTGATTATTAAATAATCATCCACAAAGAACGCTTGTACTTTGAGAGAGCTTATAAAAACAAAATAGTGAATCGAATTACCTCAAGAAAAACCTTTCATTGTATATCTGAAAAAAAAGGAGCAAAAAGTTGGTTGAGTGTGAACAGCTAAAAGTTCTTGGTCAATAAAAGTCTGGATCACAGTTTCTATTTTCATCTGTAGGTATCCATTAGGAAATACCTTGCAGGGGGAATGAAAGCGTAATGACTTCCGTTCACCACTCTTGGTACACTCGAAATGGCCGAATTACGATACTCCACGGTTTAAAACTGATATGATGACTGGATGAAAATTCGATGGAAGTAGAAGTGTTGGTTTCCGACAAAGAAAGGCTGAATCATCCCAGGATACTTTAAACTCAGGAAAAAAGTCAGAAACGTTTTCTGTCGGCTTATTAAATGTATAGTATAATGAGTGTATAAGTAATAAAATCTGAGGTACCACAGAATTAGTTTCAGATGAGTATACGAAATGAGTGATATTTTGATGAAATTGAATTTTTTTTCCATTTAGAAGAAGTACCGTGTTCACACCCTGGTCTCACTCGGTCATAATGATTTACCTAAATGTATTTTTAAATCCATAGAGTGACTAAATTAATTATTCCTCTAAATATTCTAAAATAAATTACCTCCTTTTAAATAAAACTAAGCCAACAAAGTTTATGAATATGATATGCATTAAACGTTTTAGCAATAAAAAAGGTTATTTATTTGCCCAGCATTACCAGTACGTCCTTTGTGTTATATTATCCAACGAAGATATTTACAAATGAGAAAAAAGTTTTTGGCGGATGTTTAATGCCTTATTCCTTAGAAGGGAGAATGAAGCATGGGTACACCAAAACAAACTATGGAATTAGAGTAATAAGGTATAGGATTGGGATTAACTATTACAGACAAAGGAGGAGTTCTTGGAATATTAACATTGGGAGAGATGGGTGCAGTAAACAGGAAATTTAAAGTATTCTCTGGGAATTAAACTGGAAATACTCCCCCTTTTATTCGTAGTACCAGAAAACGTTCGGGAAAAATGGATAATATAGTCAATGGGACGGTTAGGTCCTTCAAATTGTACATTTATATTTAGAAAGAGAGTACAAAGTAGGCGGTAGAAACATAGAATGAGGTAATCCACAGTGAAAGATAAAATAAGCGTTACAAAAACTGAAGGTAAACAAGGCAATAGAATCCCCGCAAAAATATGAGCAATGAAGTGGAAATTAGTGGAAGAGAGAGTAAATATGGTCATTAAAAACATTCATGTTTTAGGAATTTGGTAGGACTTCGTTTGACGATATTAGTTCTGAATCCGAAGGAAGCGAACGAACCAGCATTCGAAGACTGCAACGCAATAACTCAGAGGTTTCCGGCTCAACATTGTTGAAAATCATTTTATATAAAATGATAAACACAGTTTTTGCACCCAAATTTAACTGTGCTACTGGTTTCAACGCCTTGGCGTCATCCTCACATACCGTATAATGGAATTGAAATTAGTGGTACCGATACATTTTGGTGTAGGTCGTGTAAGTGTTTATCATTTATGTACTATAAGCATAGAAGGTATACTACTCTAGTATATTACTCTATACTATAAGGCATAAGTTATATTAAGTTTGTAGAAAATGAGAATTCTAACAAGAATTTATGAGAACAATAGGTAAAAGATAGGAGTATTGAACATGAACTTTCCTAATATCATTTCTAAATTAGGAATTTAAGAGTAAAAGATAATTAAGGAGCCGTAATGGTAGCATTATTAGGGAAAAATATCGAACATAACTAGATTGTATGATCGTATTAGTTTCCCTCGTTAATTTTCAGTGATAGTTTCGCAGACTGGCCAATATATAATTGATGTTTTGCTGTAGTGGAGTAGAAATATGGATTCACTCATTCGAAATTCGCATATGACCCGGGTCACGCAAAAGTAAGATTTGGGTGAGAGTGAATAGTAGTAGTAATTTAGGTCTGCGAAGCTTCGAGGGCTAAGGTCAATTCGCGAGTGAACCACAATGGACAGTATATTATGTAGAGAAGGAAATAAGAGAGGACAGCCCGCTGTCGCCCGAACTTTTAAACTTATCTAAGTTAATTCTAGAGGTAGAGAGGCATATGTTGGAGAAAATTACAGATAGGGATATGTTCTAGAGCATTACTTATTTCTGGAAAATTTAACCGTAAATGGTGATACTTGCGTGGATAAAGTGAGAATAATTGGGAATAGCATTGGTGACAGTTACGATGGGAAGGTATTGATGACAGTTATAGTGTTATCTAAACATCAAATCAAATATAAATTAGTGAAATCGACGAAGAGAAATTTTTCAGGCGGATACTGAAAACATCTAAGAGCTGATACATCTTAACGTTATAATGGGAATTTTTATAGAATTTATAAAAAACCTCGAGAATGTTTCACATTTAAGTACCATGACATGACTTAACGGAAAAAGGAAAGTAAGTAGGTTGGACGGCGAGATACTATGAACATATTTTTACCCCCCTTTTTTAAATTCTATATGAAAATAATGAATTAATAAAATGTTTTTACCCACAGAGGTTCCGAAAAAGTTTAATATAATATCTAGCGTAAACATATTATTTAAGTATACGGTGACTCCTGAAAAGTAATGCGTTGACAACCGTTTTCATGCCTTGTCTTATTTAGGTACTGGTAGTTATTATTTTGTTAAGTACTTATTTCCTCATTCATTTGCTTATTCATCCTAACAAAAAGCTCAAATGCGAATTAGAATAGAGGAAAGTCAGGCATAAAGTCGGATAATCTCAGTAATCCACAAAAATATTAGGTATGCACCTTTAGATATCGATCGGACTTTTTGAGTGACCAGCTGAATAATATATATTATTCTCTTGCTTTATCAATGTCATTATTCATGATAATTTTAGTCAGGTACGTTTATTATTAATAGCATAAACTATGCAGTTTTACTATGTATGATATAAGTATAATGATGTTACAGTGGACGCATTATCGATTGAAGAAGAAACAAAAGAATCTAGTGCGACACTTGCGTAGTATAACTTCCGCCAACGGAGAATAAAACATGCATCACATTCGTCTCTACATTGAAAACATGGAAGGAATAGAACGCAACGTGTAACTTTTCTTTTTGGAAGACGAAAAACAATCGAGCTTCGTCAGAGGGCGGCCATCTATCCGATTTTGCAATGCGCTTCTGAATTTCACAACCGCCGTGAGTCAACTCCATTTTGTTTCGAAAAATGGGTGGAAAAGAACTGTGATCATGAGTGTCAATAAGTAGATGGTAACGCCACAGATAAATATTTCGCAAGTCTTTAGAAAAACTTAAGAGTTCCACTTTGCACACGAGGCGTGTGTGGGAGTGTGAAAGCAACTAAAATATCCCGTGGGTGTGCACCAATAATTAACGATGACTCTACCTTGCACCGTCCGTCACGTGAAGTTCACCAAGTCCCTTACCCTAAATTTGGCTCAGTGTATTACACAACTTAGAGAATTGAAAAATGAAATCGTTATAAAGAGAAAAATAATGTTATGACTGATATCGATCACTCTGTCAGTAAATAAATTAAAATGGCAAAAGACAGTTAAATGATTAATACTTAAAGAGCTACTTAATACATGAGGTACCTACTGATTATGTTTTGATGGCAAATGAAGTGGCAGAAGCTTATTAAGCAAAGAAAGTTAATATTTTTGTCAAGTTTGAAGCAACATATTCATTCAGAAATGTTATCAATGGCGCAACATGGAGAGAGAGAGAGACTGTCCACCTTATCATCATGCAAGGAAAGTCAATTATTTAATATTTTTTCCGACAGTTTTTCCATTTTATCGATTAACTCTAATGCCGACAAGTAAAATGTATCACATGAATTATTCATCTCGCTTCAATTTACCTGAAATTAACTAAGCATTAAAAATTAGTATTCGACTGAGCGATAAATTAACGTCCTAGGAAATAGAAAGAAGATAATTCGGGACAGTGATTCTTTCAATACGTAAGAAACAAAAAGGAGACATATTTTGAATTCGTGTGTCGATAAGGCAATAAAATGAGTGTCTTTTTATACTTAAATATTTCTTAGGAGCATTGACACACTTAATAGATTTTGTTTAAAGATTTTTCCAAAGATATTTATTAAAATGATTTCAAAACGAATCAGAATCGTTAAAATAACTAACTACTGAACAAATGTACCTAGACACTCAGTTACCTGAAGATTCCTTGTCATCTCTAGCTTGAATTATACTATACCTTTCTTTTTTTAATCAATAATGTGTCTTTATCAATGTTTAAATTATTCTATTTGTCTTTAAAAGTTTACCCCCAAAGAGTAAGAATGGGAGGGATGAACCTGGAAAAAGATTTAAATCATCTTCAAAGATGAAAAAGGAGGGGGGAAATTCTGATCTAATGCCATTTTCGTCGTATTTCTTATTTAGATATCGAGCTCTCAAAAAAAATTTTCCAGCAAGGTTAAGCGTCTCTGTCTTAGTCTTTCAAAAGTTTCTGACATCTATTATTCTACTGGCTCCCTGCTGTAGCTGTAAATTTATATTTCTTGCATTAACAGAATTATCTAATTTCTTAAGGACGGATAAAGCACGCTTTCTGTTTTTTTGTGAGGAGATAGTTGTTGGACCCAAATTACTTGTGGGAGATATTTGATAAATAAGGGCTGTGTCTTACTTAAGAATTTCTCCTATTGATTTTATAAAAACAAATATCTGTTTACGATATCTTCTGAGTAAACCGAAACGCATTTCTTTGGTATGGAAGAGAAACGACATTTCTAACCCCTAGATCTTGCTCTTGTATCTCAAGCTTCCTAGTGCCTTTCGTCATAAGAATCAAATTGACGAAATTAAGTAACACTCTATTTTTTAAAAATCCCTTACTTTCAGCAAAGTCAAATGTTATGTCGGCTCTAAAAATGTAAATTTCCCACAATTCCACGTTTTAATTTCGTATTGTCTATCCATACGATATAAAATCCCTATTTTATTTTCTTCATTTATAGTGGGAAACACATACTTTTCTATTTTTTCCTGAACATGTGAGTACATATTATATCGAGCGACCAATTTTTTCAGTATAATTTATTGATAGTCAACTTCAATATGTTCCCCTTCTCATATTCGACCCTATATTTATGGCTGCATTAATTTCAGAAAAATCGGGGGTGAAAACACAAAGATTTGAAGAGTTCATGAGGGTTGTCGAAATGCGACCAGCTTTGCTAAGAAATAATGAAAACATACAAATACACCGGTTGCAAAACTGGTCTTGGCGTTTACTCAACTAATTTTATGCCTTTATAAAAGCTTATTTTAAATGTTTAAGACATGATGGATTCAGTAGTAAGTACGAAAATCTCAAGGATGAAAATGAACCGAATGAAAATTGTTAGGGTGTTAATATCGAGTGCTTTGTGCATCTGTGATAGAGAAAGGTCTAGCAGCATTATTTTTCGGTCGATTATGAAGTAGTCCTTTTACCAAATATCATTCTTGTTAACCACCAGGTCATACTTTCTCATTCCTATCTCATTTCAGACTGTTGCCATCGTTGAAACTCCTCTCACAACTGCAAGTGTTCAGAATACCAATCTTTTTCCTGTGTGTCACTTCACCGCCTTTTAATATCTCCTCTTTGATCTCACTTATTGCCTTCTCGACGTGTATGCTACATCGTATATCAGCAACCAGGTTGAACATCCATGCATTACTGTTTTCCCTATTTTCACTTCTCCATATCTTTACTTTCCTTTCCTCTCGCCGCATCTGTTCATCATCGCTACCTGCTCTCTATGTAGGTAGAGTCTGAGTGATACCTGTGAAATTGAAGTCTAATCGATTTATTTTGGGAAACGTAGCATGTTGGTCCAATCAAAACTTTTTCAAATCGGAAAGCGATATCACTGCGGACTGCCAGTCAGGTCAGAGAATCGAACCGGGAGCCTTCAGTGTTACGGCGAGTGGCACGAGTAATTAATATTAAAATGTTCAATTTTCCACAGAATACTATTCGTGAAAAACGGCTGTGAAAAGGGTCAGCTGTGGGGTTCTTCTCGCGACAGTCGGGATAGTTAGCAATGCGCCCGCGGCCCGTGATGCAAAAACATATGGACGGTGTGGATCTCGATGAAACGTCCGGGCGACCACGCGTGCGCAAGGTGAAATTCGCTTGGTTTCACAAGGTGGCGGAGAAAGAGGGAGGGTAAATGGGGACTGCACCAAGTGGCACCATAGGGGTGTTTTGGGTCGGCGGCGACGGCGACGAAGTAGGAGCTCCTCGACGTCTATATAACGTGTCGACCCTTTGAAGGCGAGACGCCGCGTTTTGTGCGAGCGTGTTTGTGACCCAGTTGAAAACTCACCAAGTGTCGAGTGCTTGCGCTAAATGCTTTTATTTTTTTTATTTCCCCGTCAAGTTTTCCGCCGCAAAAGTCAGGCGAGGAAGGTGCAAACTTTAAAAATCCATACCGATCCACAGAGGAAGAAGTCATGTACGGCTCCCGATTATCAGATGGGTATATATTTTATCGAGGTATCGTCTTTGGATTTGTGTCATATTGCAAAGTCATTAAGGTTAGTTGACGAATTATTTTTAATCTGTAAAAGTATCTGCCTTTCTGGCTCGTTCCCTCATGGCCTTCACAATTCGTGAAGTGGATCCAAAAATTTTCGGAATGGAAAATGACGGGGCTGAGTATGAACTCACGTTGATATGTGCGGAATATTTTTAATCTCATTGACCCAAAAAGTTACGTCAGATCGTCTTCATTCATTCTGGATGTCATCATTTTTGAAAAAGTTAAAAATATTTTCACTAAGGCAACACGAGTAACTTAGCAGCTCTCATCGAACCACGATGATACTGCGTCTATCATAGGCGAGACACGGCTTGAAATTGGGTCGATCGCCATTTTATATGTGAAACTATGT
This sequence comes from Rhinocypha anisoptera, assembly GCA_011762765.2. Taxonomy (NCBI): domain Eukaryota; kingdom Metazoa; phylum Arthropoda; class Insecta; order Odonata; family Chlorocyphidae; genus Rhinocypha; species Rhinocypha anisoptera. The sequence continues at coordinate 14,211 of WURS02098732.1, read as the reverse complement.
GGAAGCAAGGAAGCATTCACTGAGGTTTTGCATAAAAGTTTGGATAAAGTTTCCAGAAAAAATCAATTTCTGCTGAACTGGGAGCTAATCTTCATTCATGTAGTAACCGCATGGGTATTCGAAATCGTCATGCTTCGTACATTCATGACTATTTAATTGTCATACTTCGTGCATGTTTAAATCTCTTCTTAAACATCTGCGTGAATTAACTAAAACATTGTAATAAACTTTCGAATTTCATGTAAAATAGTCCAAGGTGTCCTAGACAGAATGTGATTAGTTTCTTAAAACATACATGGTAGGATTAGAATGTACACCTAGGGAAATATTTATGGCGTAAAGATATTCAATAAACAATTTTGGTAACAAATAGAGAAAAACCAATGAAGAAATACTCCGAATAATCAACGAAAGAGGATCTTACGATGGTGAGAGGCAACTTAAAAATAGGAGTCGAAGTGAAAGGAGAGAAAATGAGACATAACAGTTAGTGAAATCCTAATTGGAAAGGATCCTAATGAACAAAAAAAAAAACCCTAGGGATATTCAAACGGTGACGTATGAGGCAGAATAATGGAGAATATTAGAGTTGGAACGACGAAGGTATGAAGAGGATGGCAGGTGAGACAGAATAGTTTAAGGAGCTACTTAAAACATGTGATGATGAATATATTCAATAAGAGCAAAAAAAAAATTGAAAAAGCAAACTTGCCTTTTGCGGTTTTTTTCTAATATTGACCATATTCGTTTCTGGAGAGTGTATGGCTACAGATTGATGGAAGAGATGGGGGCGGTGAATGGTTACAGGGGACAACCGAAGTTTTTTGAGAGGCGAAGAAAAAATCGGCAATGGGGAAAAAGCATTTCAAAGTTAAATGAATCTTCTAAGAGTCAGTTTTTATTTTTGAATTTCCCACAAACAGCACTAAGCCAACTACTTGGGACAGTATTACAACTTTCTCGTTAACAAGGACGAAACACACAAACACCCATCCCGTAGGTGGAGAATGAAAATCCACGTATTCGGGATTAGTATCCGCGATCTACGAGTTGGGAGACGTGGACGTTACCCCACCGCCACTGAGGCCAGCAATTAAATTTATTAATCCGAAAACATCCTTCATCTGAAATACACTTCTCCTTGAATGTGAGAGTTGGACATTGGGTAAGAGAGAGAGACAGAGAGGGAGGGGAGAGAGACGGAGGGGGGGAGAGAGACAGAGGGGGGGGGGAGTGACGGAGAGAGGGAGAGAAACCGTTTAGATGCAGCAGGAGAGTTATGAATCTAAAGAAGGATGATGAATATTAGTAGGATGGAAAGAAACCCAATGAAGAAATATTACAAAAATTAAACGATAAGAATAAACGTATTGAAAAAAGAAAAATTAAAATATTTGGGACATGTGTACAGACTTATTAAATTTGTCCTTAACATTTTGGAGGTTAAGGCGTTGGGTAAGCGGGAAAGAGGAGGGAGACTCAAGGATGAAGGGGTTTTAAACAGAACAAGGGCATGATGGAGATGAAAAGTTTGTTGAACTTAAGACAATGGCACAAAATCTTAATAGGTCACAGAGACAAGGCAAGGCCTTAAGTTTAGAAGTCATCTTGGTATCCAATTTTTATACTAGTTTAGTGCCTGAAACTAGCATGGAAGCAAACACTTTTTATAATTTTTTTTCTATAATTTCTTATTTTCATTCCATCCATATTCCCTTCAGTGCTTTTTAATCCTAAGAAAAGACATTACCAAAGACATTAGAATTATGCATACATTTCAATATTTGCTTAAATAAATAGGTTAATAAAACTGTTGGCAAGAAATATATTTCTCCGAATGTTTTATGCTTTTTAAAGATTCAGATAGCTTCACTTTAACCCTCTTAATTGTTTGTTTCCATCAATGATAACAATCTTTCGTCTGGCTATCAGGGTATTTACGAGAACATTCTTCTATTTATTATATTTTTTAAGTTCAAATGTCTTCACGTAATATTGGTTGAATAGGACTTTTCATTGTGGAATAGTCCCGTTGTAGGGGAAAATTAATGAATACACACGTTACACTAAAAGACAGAGTATCTAGTATAAATAAAATGTTATTTATTTGCCAACAATCTAATATCCTTCTTACTTTCTTCCTGTTCATTTCATCCGTTTAATTTCTTTTAAAGCTCTTTTAACTTATATTTATCGTTGACCTCATAATTTTACTAGGACTTTCTTCCCATAATGCCATTATTGAAACAGCATCAGAAAATATAAAAAAGGAACAGCCAATAACAAATTACGAAAAGAGGGATTGGTTCACATTCTATAGTCAGTAGTAAGTTAATACGCCAAATGATCAAATCTTTTAGAATCAGATATAGTTGTTAAGTAGGGAATCCGATATGCGCCCTTCATCTTATTTTTTACATGAGGAAGAAAATGCGTAAAAGTAAAAGATCATATGCTGGGGGGGGGGGGGGACTGGGGACAGAGGGGATAAATAAAATGGTATATTGGCAATAACTGCAGCTTAGAGAGAAGACCTTAAAAGGATATGTGAATGACTGATAAAGGGGTTTACAGAGAACGAGCTTATGTATAAAAATAATATTGCAATCGATAGCCAAAACACGTAGGACATATTTTAAATATTATAAGTGGAGAAAAGCAAGTAAAAAAATGTTCATGAATGAGCAACATAGTGAATGCGAATGAAGCAGCAAGGAGATAAGGAAAATTCTTAAACGCAAGACAGTTTCTGTCAGGAGTAAGGAGATTAATCATGCCCTTACATTGAAAGATCAACTACAAAATCAATTACTGAGTTTCCTAATTTATGTTTTTGGACGATACATGAAGCATAGAAATGACGTAAATAAAGTGGACCAACCAAGTAGCGAAGGAAACAGTTACTCAAAGAGTTTGTAAAGGAAAATCTGTAGACGACGGATATAAGTAAATCAATTGGATAATCTGAGGCAGCATGAGTTATTCAATGACAAGGATGGAGGAATATAACGAAGAGAGATATACAGAGCAACTGATTCCAGAAGGGTTTTTTTGGACAGATTTTGGAATATAACAGAGTAATAAACTATGAAGATGGACGGCTGGCAAAAGATAACTTGGAGAGGTGTAAAATCTCTGTTGTGAACCGTAATGATGGCTGCGTTTATTCACAAGTTTATACACCTTGTAAAATTATTTCACTAATTATAAACGTTTATCCCTATCCATTTGACATGCAGTATACACTTTGTGAAAATTTCCTATTAAGTGAGCCAATAGGTTTCTACAAGATAGCTCGAGTCTCTAGTGAAATAAAGTATGATACATTACGGATTCGAGGGATTCAGGATCTACTTTGAGAGAACACATTTTCTAGATTCCACAGACGATCGTCTGCGGAACCTACAAGGTTTTATTCACCTTGTAAGACATGATAAAACATCTCATTGTTTCTAGGTTTTTCTTCTTTTTCAGATTTTTATATTTTTGACTACTCAATTATTTCTGTCCGAATCCCTCCTTAATTCCTCCAGATTTTACAATGTTAGTTACTTCCTGTTTCATCCAATATATCCAATCTAATCCATTTAATCCAAGCTTAATGTGTTTAATTATTTACACATTCCCTGTGGCTTTAAATTCCCTTTATGTTACTACTTTCCATATATCATCGATAGGTTTCTTACCATTTTTACGTTTGTAAAATATTTTGTAGTATCCCTTCAAAGGATAAAATATAATCCGCTGGGATACGCTGAACTTCTCCAAAAGGGAGATTCTTTGCCATTCTTTTAATTTTACTGAATTATGGATTATAAATTATATAATTAACTAAGGGTAAATATCCATATGATCCTAACCCAGTAAATTTTATATTCTATAATGCTCATCAGTGACCTTTATTCTCCCAAAAATACCTTATTCAAAGGTGGTCTACGACAAGTTGGGAACTTCAAGTCAACGTAGATTGTACTTTTTTCTCTTTTTTTATATCATCATCCCAATTCATATTCGCTCGTTTCTGATTTCACCCCTTACTCTTCATAAACTCATTCTGTTAGGTAGTAAGGTACCTATCATGAAATGTAGCCATCGAAACGCATTGAATTCCAATTCTCTGCCCCGGCTTCGAATTCTATTATATATTTTTGTGTTGATGAATTTTTTCACCCTTTATCATTTCTGATATAATATTCATAGCATTAATCCACTTTCCTTTAATTTTAATCAGATCCATATATTTACATCTCTAACGCACTGGATTTAATTTACTTTTCCTCTCCCAGCGATCATTTGGCCACACGTCAGAGAGACCTCTCCCTCCAACTACATCCCACCCTTCAGCAGCACTGCTAACTCCCTCATATCCGTTTATGGTTCCCGGGGTGCGATTACAGAATTATTATTATAAGCAATTTTTCCATCGCTATTAATAACTAACTTTCGCTTTGCCAAAGTTTATGATCATTGAGCCCACTGAAAATAATATTTTTACTATCTAAGCAAATAACCATTTTCTGGTTCAGTATTTAACAGGAGAACGAAAATATTTGAAATCTAAAAAAATGTAACCTAAAAAAGCAATGTTAGTTTGTTAATCCAATAAACTAACATTGGTGACAGAAGCCTAATATATTGGTAAGTTGGTATGTCACAGCAACAAACATTTCTGATAATCCAACTTACTTGGAGAATTCAACCAATTCTCATTTATGAAAATATAAAATGGGGACTGATGTATACCAGCAACAATACAACAAACAATTCCATCACCACGGAATTTCTTATTGGATTGTCGAGCATCTTATGCATCGGTTCATTTTTTTCTCATATTTTTCGTATGCATGATAAATTATAATCATTGCATTACTAAAAATAAGTACGTGGAAAGCATCAGTGGACATTTGGATATTTGAAGAATGAGTGATCTCAGAGAGACTTCCAAATAATCTGAAGGGCTGGGGACTTGGGGAAGAAGCTATTAAGACGTTTCAAAGGACAACTTCATGTCATATATTAATATACATTCATTTGAGATTAATGATGGGATGTTTGTTATAGTTAATATGGCACGGCATACAGCTAGTTGACGTTTTGTCTTATTCTATTAGTTAGTACGGATACATTTTATTCCTTACAAAAGATACATTAATTTTAATACATTTATTTACACAGATTCAAGTGATTGATTTTGATGTTGGAGGAAAATTCACCTTTGACTACAAACTCCACTGTAGAGAAAGAAGATAAAGAATTTTTTAGAAACGGGAGAAGACGTTGAGAAGAACTTGTCTGAGAAGACTTTCTCAATGAATCAGGAATTTTAATGACGACATTGTAAGTTTTGGCACCTCCCTGTTTCTTTAAATCGCGAAAAATGATTCATAGTTATCGTTTATGGAATTAGGTCTTGTGTCATATTTGAAATAAGATCTTTCTTTTTTAGAATCTGGAAGATGTACCCAATTCGCCCAACATGAGGATAAAACATCCAAAGTGGGTGGGAAGTTGTTAAGAGATCTAGAGATCTATTTAATGTGCGTAATGTGAGATAATGTGAATGAGCGGTACCTAATAGGTAATTTTTTGTCCGCCTGGTAATATAGTTTAATTGCTCGGAATCAGAGGTTTCTCTATTATTATAAGTACATTCGAGATTCATTTAAGCGTTTCAATGAGATTAACTCGGGATTTTTTAACAGTGATTAATAGAATAATATAAGATCAACATAATTATGCCACCATGTATAGTTTTCATTTCAGATTTTCTCCATGAAGGCTCAACTATTTAGCTGATACGATGGTTCAATTGTTTCCCACTGATTGTGAGAGAAAGTTGAGTATTACCAGTTGGAAACCAAAATCATAATTGCTTTGCTTGCACAGAATTCAAGCTATTCTTCTCATAGGAAAGTATCATTCGCAGTTTTTTTAAACTTTAATAGTATGCATTTTTATGTATTATAGATGTATATTTATCACTTTTTGCAAGTATATAACGTTTCTTTGTACGAATGTTAAGATTAATTTTTACGGGTATTTAGTAGTTGTACTTTATTCATTATTTAGAATAAAGATAAAGTGAATGAAGACGGTTATTTGATCGAACGAAATACCATTGTCCATGTAGCAGCCATTTTGTTAGATTTACCGATGATTTGTTGAACCCTGCCAATCGAAGTGTAAGAGTGAAAAATATTTCTACCAAAGAAACAACTGAACGAATGAAATGGCGAATATCTTTGCAGACAAAACAATGATTGCTGATTGAAAAAATCACGATTGTCAGCGGAGTAAATGGAAACATACATTAAGCTGATGTTTTCTGCTCGTCCAACAAAGGAGGGTTAGAAGGCAGCATCTGATCTTGGAACAGATATTTTTACTGTCACTATGTTGACAACCGAATTTTGCTTGAATAGCATAGGATAAATAACTATTAAAATAATCTCCATGAATTTCGTTATGCTGAGCACAAGGAAACCAAATTCGAGGAATTATAACAACTTGACTATAAGTGTCGATTACACCGATTATTTTGAACATTCGTAACCGTGAGCTTGGAATAACTTATCCTTCATCTTCCCCTTGGGAAAGTTACCTTTCAAAAATGTTTTTTATTTCTACTTTACCTAAAACTAACTCCTTTCTATCCAGCCATTTCCTCTCGAACATTTCGTCCGCCTTACGCAAAGTGGCCCTTGCATTCCACGTCCCATTTCTAAAGTGATCGACACACTTGGCCGATTCACTCTCTCGAGGTGTCCTCCCGGATGACCAAACTAGTTTACTAGGTCTGAGGGACTAGTTTACTCCCATGGAATATTTTTCTCGAAAGTGTTCCATCTTCTCTGTTGTTACATTGGTGACGAAGAGGCCAGATGGATAATAATGAGGTGCTTTCTAGTTGCACAACGTACTTCTACAGCCTTAAAGGCTTCTTTTATGGCGCCTGTGGCGAAATTAGTGTTGCAAAGATGACCTCTGTGGTATATATCTACACTCACGTGATTGAGGGTTTTAATTCCTCACCGATAATTTAATGGCGGTCTATCAATTGTCGGCAGCGTTTCGCCAAATTACTGCATCTTCAAGGAATTTCCAAGTATTTTTATGTTTAAGATGTATAGTATTATTTTCTTTCGGAGGGTAAAAGGAATTATAACCCGGTAGGGTTAACCTGGTGGTCAGATTGCTCACGGGCTTACACAAAGGTCGCGGGTTCGAGGCCTGCCCTGGGGTAGGACTTGAACTCTCGACCCTTCTTTGTTCATCCCTCGATTGGAAGAGATGTCAAATAACAATGACCGACGACGCACCCTATAAACAAAATACTACAACTAACACGATATAAATCGTATCCATGTGTAGCAGGCAAGGGTATACTCATACCCTCGCAGCGCTACAATATTTTGAATAAACCGAGTATAATTGATTACTTCGCAGCCAACATTTGCATCCAGATGCTAACCCACCATCCTAACACTTGATGGATGGTGCCGCAGTGACGTGAACACATATACGAGTGTAGTTTTAGGGTTAAAAGACTAGAAATATTTCAGCGACGTGAACCCATTTCCCATTCCCATAAACCACACGACGCAACCCAAGGCCATATTACGTGTACTTTTCTCTCTCTCTTTAAAAAAGAATCGTATGGCTAAAAAACGCTTCCTTAGAAAAAATCTATGTTTTCATCAATGTATTTATGCTACATATTCTGTCCCATATCCGTACAAAAGGGAGTGCAATAACATATAGTACTCAATTACCCGGTAACTGAGTACAAAACTCGGAAAAATAGTAGCTTTTTAGGTAACAGTAAAAATTTATAAATCAAATACTTTTACTATTTATAAGGTCAGTAATAATTTTGCAACTCGAAAAAAAGATGTTGTGAAGTAATAAAACACTAGCTTATTACGGATAAGTTCTGTGAAATAACCTAGCGTTGTATCATTTCGTGATGAATTCCTTAAAAGAGACCTGAAACAACGAATTTCAATTTTAACAGAAAATATAAAATTCCTCACATAAATCATTTTCCTAGAATGGAGGAGATTGACGCAAAATTATTGCCACATTGCGTTGCGTTGCATTTCACCCAAAACAAGTATTTCAGTTTTTCAGAACAACTGAGATAACAATTGTGAATTCATAGGGGCAGTACTCAATACATATCGTTTATAAAAACGTATTTTAGCTTATGCATCACTTCAAACAGACGTAATAAAGAAACATAATAAATACATCCCGTCATAAATACATTCAGTTATTTTTTCTTGCTCTACCAAAAAGAATAATTGCGTTTGTACTCACGTTCTCGCAATCTAAAAAAAATCGCAATGACATGAGAGAAGAATCAACTTAGAGAAGGAACAAGTAAGAGAGTTGGATCTTAATCTCGTATGTGTGTCACGCTGGGAATATTTTGAAATTTCCCTTTGTGTGACTAGAATAGGAAAGGAAAACACGTATGCGAGGCTGTCGCTAACGAGTGCACACATATCTATCCTCCGCTCTCATCAAATTCCTAAAAAGAGCGAAGCAGCCGAAAGTAGTGAAAGAACCTCGACGGTTCGAATCTGGAAAAACAGGATGAAAAAACTACGAACACTGGGTAAACTAAAATTTTTTTACATATCCCTTATGCCCCTTTCCCAATCGGGAATAGTATCTTTCACTTCAGGCACGTATAGAAATGCGCGAACTGAAGTGGCGAAGAAAGATTCGGAGTTGGAGCACCAAAGGTCGGTGATTTGAAAACTCCAGCCGTATCTACTCAGAAAAATGGCACGGACTTTTCAAAACAGAGATTATTTTCAATCGGTCCTGCTAGAAAAGATTAAGCCCAAAAAATGATGGTCGTCAGTAATATGTGTTCATTTATGTTGAGTTTAAAAACCACCCACGTGCTCTGTTGGTCGTATTAAGGCATTAAACGGCTTCATAGTTTCTATCCCATCGTGCTGGACTGATTGACAACCGATGTTGGCAAAAGAAAATGAAATGACGATGTTGCGAGAAGAATTTTGCAGGTGAATGAGTGAAGATTGAGAATTTTTTGCAAATAATTTCGTAAACCACTAACTGTAGGTATTGGAATCCTTCAAATACGTTACTTTCGTGTAAATTTTTAACAATAATAATATTTATACAAGATCTTCATTGGGTCCAGATTGAGATTAAAAAAGCCCCTTCTTCCACCTAAAAGCTCTAAAGGCTAATTTTATCGAAATACCAGTTTCCAAAAATACCAGTTTCACCAAAATAGTATAATACGAGAGTAAATTCAGAATACAACATTCATTCTCCGTGTAGAAAGGATGCCGAAATTAAAATTTTTATCGACTACTGTAAGGGCATCAAATAATCTTAATGCACCATCCTTGAGATGAAAATTATGCACCATTACCTGTGTCGTCACCGATACCAAAAATGTAATTACTACTACTTTGACAATTATTTTACCTAATACAGTAAAACTATACCTACTAAATTGAGGATGAATACTAACTTTATGTACCTGAAATATTTAGTTTTGAGTATGAGTTCTTACGTGGTTTTTTCTTTACGCAAAGCGCCACACTACCGAGTATAAGAGTTCTCAATTAGTTTAGTTGATACATGTGCGAGACTTTGATATGAAATGGTTCTCAGAGATTGTTTAGTACTGATCATATAAAATAAGAACTCGTCCAAAAATTGAGCGCAATTGGAATTTAAATTAGTAGCAGTCCTGTGGATACATTTATATCTTATTAAGGGCAGAAGATAAGTGTAAGTGATATCATGTCAATCAAATTACGTATTTTGGCTAAATTATGAGGAAATTTCTCTATTTGTCATCAAGTATTATGAAAAACAAACTAATATATATATATATATATATCAAATATCAAAATGTCGGAAAGTCGGGAATCATTCTCTTGCAGATTTAACTATTGGGTTCGAGCATAGCTGCCACTACTGCGTACCTTGACTTATTCTCAACCCTGTGCGTCCATGCGCCTGATACTTCGCCCTTGAATGGGACGACGCATCATAATGGCTCTAAAACCTCGGTTGTCGCAACCTCGCTGAATTGAAGAGCTGCAAAAACTCGGTCGAAGAAGCAGTTTTCCCCTCGTGTATTCCGCAGTTAACGAAATGCATAGAAGAACAATTATCAATTGTCTTCTCTCTCCTGAAGGTCGACCTACTCAAGGCAGTTAGGCCAAAATATAACTAGAAATGTGGAACTATAATCATATAAAAGTAAAAATTAGGCGTAAAATATTTCTCGTCAACTGAACATTTTTAATTGGAATAAATTAGTCTGAACCTACAACATTTTCAACACCCATTTCAATTAATATCTGAAATAAACATGAATAAATCACATCTATAACAAATAAACAGTGACTAGACTTCTATGCTTCATATTTAAACCATTGACGTAGACTTAGATGTAATTTCTTCCAATATACTGCAATAATTACTGCAAATTATGTGTAGTCCTTCAGATATTCCTGGGGAAGTCCTTGCTCCACTATTTCGAACATTTTATAGGATCTGATAAAGATTCACGAAAATAACTTACATATTTCTAGAACGTTTTCAAGAAAAGTTTAATGTCAGTAAATTTTATAAACTATTTAAAAGTGATAGAAGGCATTTCGAGATTTGAGTTAAAATTCGTCGAATTTTCCCTCAAACCTTTATAGGTGAGGTAATAATTTTTATATAAACTTAAATAGTAAAAAAAAATATTTTAACCAATTCTTGACTAAATCAGGAGAAACTTAGGCAAATGGGGAGAATTAGTAGTAGTTAAAAATTCTAAAACTTCAAATTGAGGTTTATTCCATTGTAAGTCTGCCAATGAATGGGATCTACACTTAAATAAAATCTGTATATGTTAATTTATGAAGTTGACGAAGAAGTTAAAAAGTTATTGAAGAATTTTGCATGTTTAGCAAACAATATCCACACTGCCAATTGCTGAAATTTACATCTTACACAAACGATGTATATTTGATGAAGATGAAATATGATGAAATATTTGAAAACATACACTGTATGAAAGCCTTTGAATAATATGTAGGCATAGATGTAAGATAGCTCCAAGAAATATCCCTAATGGCAGACGTACGAGTATATACCTTCTCACCTGATATGGAAACTTATTTTTAAAGTAACAATTTTGAATTCTTCTATAATATCATTGCGCTACGTATGCGTCCACAACCTCGTGACCGAGATTTGCCGCGTCGGTATGACTCAGCTTTTAAGCAAGACTAGAATTCGTGATTTAAATTAGCCATCGCCGAAAGGTCACGTTGGAATTTATGCGGGAAATAAGTGCGCTGAAATGATTAGCCTCAGCATGATCAGCAAATCTACACAAATACAAAAGTTGCCCTTTAAAATAGGGAGTTCTCTGAATAATGACAATTCAGAAGAAACTATAAATTCTAAAAAAATCAAATATTCTTTTGGGATAAAAACATGCTATGAACTTATAATACTTTTCCTACCTAGTCTAAATGCCTTTTTAGCTCGGTGAAAAATAATATTTATAGCAAGGAAAAAATTTTTTTGACTTTTATAATTTTAGAATTAAGGCTTGGAAAAATAACTAGTGGAAACATACTTTTGAAATTCAGAAATAACTTATAATGGAATATTTCATGACAAGACTACACATGATTGGAAAATGGAATATCTTCGGCTAGAATCAAACTCCAAACACTTATCAGCCTTTCGAACGAATTATGCTGATCTCCTTTTACTTTTCACCTTTACTTCTCTTTACTTTGTATGGTTTATGTCTCTTGTTCTCTATCTTTTGCCATATGCCTGTGATTACTATTTAATGCACTAGTATTTAAGGTATTATCCATCTGAAAATTATCCTTTGTTATCTTAGGTATTTTCAACATACTTCTCTTTATACAGGCTAACGGTCGCTCGGTTACTTAGTATAAATACTAGCAGAATGTAGCATGGTATCCTGACTCATAATACGACTCGCACTTTTTACATTTAATTTAAAATGTCATTAACTTTACCGTATGGTGTCATTTTCAAAAGAATAAAGCCTTTCTATTCCATTTTGTAGTTTCTATTTGTTGGGTCTTATAGTCCATCTTTGAAGAAAAGATTAGTAAAAACTCTAATATGGATCCGAAACCTGGTCCATGAGGAAGGATGATGAGCATAGATTAGAGGCTTTTGAGATGTGGGTTTGGCGACGGATGTAGAAGGTGAAGTGGACAGAGAGGAAAACGAACGAAGTTTTGAGAATGGTAGGGGAGGAGAGGAGTTTGCTGCGAGAGATCCAAAAAAGACAGGAAAGGTGGATGGATGGGGTACTTAGAAACAAAGGGTTGTTAAAGCTTGTAATAGAGGGTAGAATGTTGGATAAGCGGGATAGGGATAGGAAGAGAATAGGGATTTTGGACAGAAAGATCTCTTTTAAATAACAGCGATAAGCATTAATTGGCCGGCCCCGGAGTCTGAGGGGTCTGTTAAACTGTAGATCGCGGGTTCGAATCCCGGCTATGTGGATTTTTTATCTGGGGCATGGGTGTTTCTGTGTTTCGTCCTTGTAATAATAATGTTTCTTTTACTGTCCAGTCTAATTGGATGCATAGTGCTGTGTGTGTACAGTTGTAAAATAAGGCACAACTGCCAAAGGTGAAGTTTTACATTCATTAGAAACATTTCTAAGATTATTCATGAATTGACTTGGCTGTGAGGACACAAGCAAACCACCATTTTAGAAAAGTCCAATAGGGGGTGGCTTCTTTTTTTTAGGGTCCTTCGACAGCTATGGTCTTTTAGCACCTCTTCAATTCATATAAAAAAACCTATTGGACAAATCAACACCCATGCCCTGGACGGGACTCGAAACCGCGACCTTCGGGTAGCCGGCGAGCGTGCCACCCCCAGAAAATTCCTATAGATCTAATAAAATTTATTAATATTTAAGTTAGACTTACGACTCCGAATGAGCAAAGCCTAAAATTACAATTACATATATGATGGCCCGTAATAAATAACAAGGACAGACTCCAGCCCTAAACACGTAAAAAATACTGACTCTATTATCACATTAACTCTCTATAATAAAGGAACAAGCATTCCAACATTTTTATCATAATATGTACTGTAATTTTCTGTAGCTCATCGAATTCACCCACAATTAGAAGAGCATTCGGTCGACTTAGCAGGGTACCCGCAGAGGTTGGAAGCTGGACAAGTAACTAAGTCATCTCACTGTATCTTTCCCATCACTCATCACCTCATCTTCCACTCTCCTCTAAGTACCTCCCAAACTAATTTTTGAATCCCTAACTACCGGATCTTCAGTCTTGCTCCATTAACATTCACATCTTTATCCCACCACCCTTTAGTTCTCTATTGAGCCGACGTTTATTTGTTTGAGGGTTTATAATATTGCGCAAGTTCGGAGGAGTAAAGATGCCGGGAGGGATAAGAAGGAGAGAGAGAGAGAGAGATACGTAAAGCCCGATACACACAACGCCATTTCTTGAGCCAGAAATGGTACAAGAAAATGCCCGCCATGTTTTGCGGCGCGTATCATAGTGAATTCCCTGCCATCTGGAGGTGGCACCAGTAGTTTCCTGCCAGTTGCACAGGATAGAACCTGTTCTATTTCCGCCATTTTTATTGTAACAGTTGTGGGAATTTATGCGAGATTCGGCGATTTAATAAAACATTATTCAAGGGTAGTATGTACTCTGTTTCATTTCCAGATAAAACGTACTTCATTATTTTTATCGCTTGTGTTGATGTGTAATTAACATATTTTAGTTATCACTATTAATGTGTAAAACTTTCTATGAAATTGTTAGTAATGGTACGTTTCGTACGACCTCTGGTGGCGTGTGTACAAACTTCATGCAATTATTTGCACCAATCTGAATGGTGCTACAAAATCCAGGCAATTTCTAGTACCATTTATGGCCCAAGAAATGGCGTCGTGTGTAACGGGCTTAAGAGGGACCGAGGAGGACGAGACTGCTTGCGCGCGTCCTCCGAAAGGATTTGCTATCCGGCCTCTAACCTTCTCCTCCCATCCTTCTCCGTCGCCCCTGCCACCACACTCACTCACACCTCCTCGTCACACAGACCCCTCCCTCACTCCAGAACCATCTCTTTATCCTTCCGCTTTCTTCCATCCGCCACACCCCTCTCTCCCCC
>WURS02098625.1:0-23629 GCA_011762765.2 Rhinocypha anisoptera | reverse complement strand
GTTTTTCAGATTATAAACTGACATTCCTAAGGTTATGGGACCAAAATTTGCTTTAACTATACTATTTAAAATTTTGTAAGGTTATAACATTACAAAAGTTTATAAGTTTACAAATTGAAATATATTCTGTTATAGAATTTAAAGGGTAGGGCTTGGAAAAAATGCTTTAAAAACGTTCGATTTAATTGCATTTACGAGCTTTTTCATTGTTAAACCATTGTTGATTAATCCAATTTTAAATTTGAATATATAAAAGACACATTAGAACTAGGAACTATTAGACTAAATCATAGATTGTTTAAATAAACTCAAAGTTCAATACAAAAGATTTTTGCTTAGAATCTGTGATCATTTTGGCAAAATTTAACTTGGTGCTTTGGATAACTTGAAAACATTGATTACGTAATTCGGTGGTTTGAGTCTCGATGGCCATGGCAGTGAGAGTAGCTCAATGGCCCAGTCTGGCTCGATCACTGGCAGTGTGTCGGTGAGAATGTAGCGTAGATAGGGGAAGTACATCCCGAATGAGTAGTTTTGGATGTCGACATTTTCTTAATCTTTCCATGAACCTTCAAACAGTGCCGCCAAATAGGGGGAAAGTCTAGCTTTAATTGAAGGATTACTCTCAGCTACAAAGCGAACAATCTGCTCTTGAAGTTGGTCGTCTTTGACTTCCACTGCTAGTATACATTATTTTGGTTTATTATAAAGATAAAAATTCATTCTAAATGATGAAAACGTTTATATTTTTATAGCTTATTTTATTAAAGTTTGGTGACATAATTTAAAAAATTGGAGTTTGGTCACGTTTGACCATGTACAATCTAGCGCCCCACACGCTGAATGTTAAACTGTATTAAAATTAACAGATAACTTAGTAATACAATGATAATTACAAGAGCCAGGGCGGAGGCAACTCTAGTTATTATGTAAGTTGACATTATATCATTTTGGGCAAGATTTTCAGTTTGCTTCAAATTTGACTGTCGTAAAGCGCAAAAAAATTACTTTTTGACACAAACTAATCAAAATTTAAAAGAATATTCATTTTTCTAACACTCATGAAAATTTGAGCTTTTTACCTCACATACAAGAAGCACACGAAAAGATCAAAGTGAACAATCTCCTAAAATCAAGAAAACAGGAGAGAGCGCGTCCACATATGACGTTACCCAACGGCCATGTGATCGACTGTAAATAAAAATAACTTGCAAGTTCAACTTGGATTTCTCTCGGACATCACTCCCATGTGCTTTCATCGTCTTGTTTTTTTTCATTTTATTTCTTTTGAATTATTTTGAACATCTTCTGAACACGAAAATGCAAGTTAATTTAGTTTTTCTGAATTCCTGGTGCCTTAATGTGCCAAATTTCATCAAAATTGGTTTCTTGTGCCGGTTTAACATTGTTAACCGGAATCCTTCTTTATTTAATATTATTTCAAATACTTTTCAAATATATTTCTCGCACTTTCCCGTCACACTTTCCCGCCAATCCCTGAAATATACTTATACAAACTAACAATAAACCATAGAATTTTTTTCATTTTAAATAGACCTTGTTTTGCACCACATATTTGCACTGAACAAATATTCATAGTTCATTCATAGTATTTATACATTTGTAGATAAGAATACTAAAACGTGTTTGATTGCCAAACAAGATATACACTTAAAATGATTAATGATAATAAGACTTTGTCGGTAAAATATATATTTAGATTTAGACTTGTATTGGCAGAATAATAACCTTAATCTTATCATCATCATCATTATCAGCTACATCAATCGTGTTATTTAAGTTGATTTCTTGGTCTAATTGCAAAAATATTAATGTGAAGAGAGAGAGAGAGAGAGAGAGACGATGAAATCTTATTAGATATACTGATTATACTTACACATATACTGAATATAAGGACATTTTTAGTACGAGATAAAGATAAAGCTCAATGCTTTTCATTATATCTAACCTATCTTAACATATCTACTAAAGCACTACTATAAATACCCTTCCGTTCTAAATTATACGATATACTGAATATAAGGTCATTTGTAGTACAAGATAAAGATGAAGCTCAAAGCTCTTTTCATTTTATATCTATAACCCATCTTTTAACAAGAACAGAAATACTATAAATACTCTTCGTTCAAAATCAAACTGTATCACTTGTTCATCGAATTCATTGCTTTCTAAAGGAAGACCTTCTAAATAGATCAAGACACAATGAAAGTTCTAGCTTACACGGTTGCAGCAGCAGGCCATCAAAACGCGGTAATTGGCTTGTGTCAAGCTCTGCAGGCTCGAAGCCATGAGATCTACTTTACCACTGAACCTGGATTTGCAGGAAAGCTCACCAAATTTGGCTTTCAAGAGATACTGCTTCCCACGAAGACGATATCCGTCAGTAAAAGGTACATTTGAATATTGCTAGTTACATTTAATAATTCAGTTTATTCTTTTATATCCGAAATAACGGATTCAAAAATTTTCTTAACAAATATATATATATAATAATGATGAAATAATGATGATAGTACAATTAATTTAAAATTTGTTAAACATTGATTGAAATCAACATGTGTGGCAAAGTAAACTTTTCTGCTGCTTTTTGATTATTCTTATCCCTTAACCATTCTAAATATTACCCAGTGGTTCATTAGTTCGAATATCCGAAATAAAATTAGTTAATATTAAAATTTAACTTTTTCCAAAAAATGCATTAAAATCTGTTAAGTAATTTTAAGTTAATATAAACTTTAGCAAAGAACTTAAAGCAAAGTATACCGCCCCAAAAGACAAGACCAAAATTAAGAATTGAAAAAGTATATCAAACCGTTTTGAACTAATCGGAATACTTTACATATTTACAGTAGCAAGATGCAGTGATTACCCACGGTGGAAACAATACAACCACCGAGACAATCTGCGCGGGAAAACCAATGATCGTGATGCCACTGTTTGGCGACCAATTCGACAATGCACAACGAGTGCATGAAAAGGAGTTTGGCATTCGCATTGAACCGTATCACTTTGAACCGCAAGATTTGGTGAAAGCAGTTGAGCGATTACTCACCGATGAAGCCATGAAGAGGAGAGTGGAGGAAACGTCCAAGAGAATTGCTAAGACTAATAGCAAAGAGAAAGCTTGTGTTGCACTGGAAGAGTTGGTTGCCAAACATCACAAGTCATATACAGTAAACCCTCAAACTCACGAGATTTAACAACAATGTCTGTAACAGTCACTGTATATAATGAAACAGAAAGTGGTCCTGCCTTTGTGCTTGCTTGGGTTTCCGAATTTAGAACTTTCACTGTACCTTAACGACAATGAATACTGAGTTTGAGGGCATACTGTATATTTTCGGTGTGGATATTTCAATCTTTAGCACTAGATGTCGTTCAAATCTTTTTTAAAATGAAACTGTCAAGATGGTTGCGATACAATAAAAGAAGACAAATTACAAGAGAACAACAATGCACGATGTAATCAAATCAATGTTAGTTGGGCACAGATTTCACAGAAAATAAATCTTTTTAACAAAATCATGCCAAATACTTTGCAAGCAGTAAAGTAAATTTTATTGTGATAGGCAAGCCCTAGAAGTGAGAGCCGTTATATTTATGTCTCGAATACATGTATGTGATGCCGTAAATTTAACTGGAAAACAACTAGGAAAACGTGCTCTTATTGGAGTAAATAACAATGAGCTCACATCGGAAGTGTCTAGTGAGAGCAAATCACGTCATTAAGCGAGACAGTCATTTGGAGGGATATATAATATATATAACTCTTCTCAAATAAATCCTAAAAGGCTAAATCCTTTTTCAATAGATATATCGATTTACAGTGGTTCACTTTGAATCATTTTATGAAAAGGGTGAGTGAAGACAGTGAGTGCTCGTAGTGGCAATTAGATTTAGGTGCTTGTTGAATCGATCCCTTGCGTGAATTGAATGTTCAACTAGCGACAGCAACATCAACACGGGCATTGTTCATTTTTGCATTACTATTAGCGTAATAAAACAGACTTTTGATTTCCAAGAGAAGAAACGATTTGATCGATTAGCTAGATGTGTACATAAAAATAGATTGTTATGTCAGATAGATCCAAATGGCCGAGGAGAAAGCTGATTAATTGATCGATAATTTGCAATCTCACAAATCCAGACTGACTAGAGAGGTGCAGGTAAGACCGGAGAAGAGTGTGAGCAAGAGAGAATAGGTTCCGCCCTCGAGTCAAATGTGGGACAGTTTGAATCGCGCTGAGCGAGCTCTCACATCGGGCGATGGCTCACGGGAGTGTCGTCATCCTGTGACCAGTCCGAGTGATTTTCTCTCCACTTGGCGAGGACTTGTCGTGCTTCTGAACCGATCGTCTGTCCGCTTGTGGCCTACTAATCGTAGCCGGCAAGGTGTGTGTCCGTCCACTTTCCCGCCCGCCCGCTGCTGCCACAAGCCAAGAGAGACCAACAAAGAAGTCTTTTCACCTAGCACCAGTAAGGCAACTACAGAATAGTCTCTCGAGTTTGCCATACCGACAACACGACTAGTGTCCGCTCCCGTCCCGCCGGCGCTATCTGATTACGCTATATAAAGTGAAAGTGGTTCGGTTCGTTTCATATCAAACAAAGTGTCCGTGCCATTTGAGCACTTTACTTGTTCATCATGCATAAGGTTAGTACTGATCCTTGACCCTACCAGATCCCACTAACAATTGAGTCTTAGATTACCGTCCTTGGCCTAGCACTGCTTGCCACAATTGGCTCCGAAGCAGCACCTTACTCAGCACCCTCAAGTTCAGGATATTCCAATTTTGGTTCTGGTTCTGGGGGCCTTTCGCTCAGCTCTTACGGCGGATATGGAGATAGTGGTTCTCAAAGCAAGCAAAGCTACTCGATGGGAGCTTCAGGAGGAGGACAGGAGTACGGTGGGCAACCACAAGTGATTGAAGTGTCACCGGACCAGTTGCCAGTGCAGGTCCACTTTCGAACCGCTTCCAGTCGGCTAAATGTGCAACAAAGTCACAACCCCAACATGGCACCTCAAGTAGAGCACGCTTCGTTCCAAGACGAACCTCACCGAGTGGTGCATGAAGTAGTGAAGCCAGTGATCCAGGAGGTGCGCGAAATTATTCAGCCTTACAGACGAGTGACGCAAGAAATTCGACCAGTGATCGAGGAGGTGCACACAGTGGTGCACAAGGGCGAGAACCGACGAGGTCACGGTGGAAACGGAGGCCAAATGCAAAAGGGTTACGCGCAAATGTCACCCGCCGGTGGCCAGTCTTATAAGTCTAAGGCGTGAGTCTAATCGATCACCTCACTCTTCGCCATTACCTTTACCCACTGCCAGTCAGTTCGGGCACATCTCTCTTCCTATGTATTATAATCTGCTTTCGTGAATATTTCTAATTATGTATAATGAATTGTTGACATTATGTATAATTTTTAATTTAAAAATAAAAAATAATGTAAAAATGAAATCAACAAAAAAATACTTGCAAAACGATAATGAACCTAATTTTAGCATTATAGTATGGTTGTAGAAGCAAGCAAAAATAGCGACTTCAAAACAGGATTGAACTAGGTGGGCTATTTTTAAAAGAACACCTTGCTTGTGAGAGCAAGAAAGTGAGTGGAGCAGTAGCAGGGAGCATTATCGCTCGATTTGCATCAACCATCGACCACTAGACGTCACATTGGCACCGGTTCCATTGCTCCACTAACGAGTTGGTCTTGCCTATTGTTGTTGCTGCAAACCACTATAAATAGAGCTTTATTTGACATCAAGTAATAACTAAGAGTATTAACTCTGAAGCACTGCTTCCATATCTCATCGTTGTCATTATCAAAAGCTTTAACCTAGAAAATTTTCCAAGTTCAACCTGAGGCAAAATAGCATCTAACGACAAATTGACAAAATGTGCTCAAGAAGATTGAACAAAAACAAAATAATAATATGAAGCTATAAGGGGGACCAAACAAATTTGCGTGACTAGGCGAGTCTCGCAAACTATAACCTTGACGGAATGCAACAGTAGCAAGTTATAATTACAAAATACCAACTATAGTTATAATAGGGGAAATCTATTTCAATGACATATTGGATTAAATGGATTATTATAGGCGACACATTAGGGCCATAAGTGACAATGGATCTGTGTAAGTTAAGACATGAGCACAGTAGCTCTGACCGTTGCATGAAGAAGGTTCTCTCGTGTGTGAAGTGTCCGCTTGATTTTCACTCACTGATGCACTTCAATTCGTTGATTCACTTGAGCTTGCTGCTGGCTCTCAACAGACTGGTCATTTGCCAACATCAATATGAAGAGTATTGTGATAACATTGACACTCACTTTATTCGAAATATGACCAGCGAAGAAAGTGGCTACTACAAGTGGATCAAGCCTAATGGTAAGATAACAAAGATTTTTTTAAAGTCAAAGTGGAGCAAATTAATTTTATTTTCAGAGGGCAAAGTCAAAATTACTGTGAGCATGCAAATCAATCGATATGCCTTCTACAAAGATGTTGAGTCTCTTTTTCAAATTCAAGTTTGGTTTGATTTCGAGTGGATTGATCCGCGACTGCAATTTGCATGTAACGAGTCACTTAAAATTGAAGGAAACAATTTTCATTATGCGAAAATATGGTCGCCAAATCTGAGAATATCCAGAAACAAGGATGTTGATGTTCTTAACTCACCCTCACTATCCCAATTGATTTTTGTACGAATCGATCATCAAGGCAAAGTGCAAACTCGAATAAGGTGAATATTTAATTATGAATGTAACTTAATATGACTTTGGATTAAACCGTTGAAACAGATCAAATCTCAATCAGATTTGTCCAATGGACTACCGAAACTATCCATTTGACAGTCAGATGTGCAAGATATCGCTTATCTCGAACAATCTTCCCGTAGAAAAACTAGAGCTAAACTGGGATTCGAATGATGAGGTCAAAATTGACAATCACTTATATATGTCGGGACACCTGGTGGAAGGTTTGCAAGCGTTGACCGAGAATGAGACCATCAAGGGCGAGCAGTTTAGCATGCTCACCGTTGAACTCTCATTGATGCGTCAAACCGGTCACTACATGTTGGTTTACTTCCTGCCATCGATGCTCATTGTAGCCACTTCATGGCTCTCCTTCTGGGTGGAGATCACTTCGACTCCGAGCCGAATCACTCTCTCAGTCACTACTAGTCTAGCACTGGTGACTATTTCTAAAGAGATTGGACGCGAATTGCCCAAAGTGCCATACATCAAAGCAACTGATCTATGGTTTGCAGGATGCATTGGTAAGCATTATTGCTTTAAATAAGTTGTTTTTTAACTTTATAAAACAAAAATGTTAGTATCTATATTTATGACGTTGATCGAGTACATCTTTGTTGCTTACACTTACCGAGAGGAGAAAAAAAAGTACAAAGACAGAAAAAAGTTCAAACGTAGTCTGAGTGCCACTTCGCTAACATCTTTAGAGACACAAACTACAATAAGTAAGCTCGATACATCAACATTGCATCTCACCCCAATGGTAGGTGTCATACAACTGGTCGAGTTTCCTCACCGCAATAGAATTTACTTAAATCAAATTGATGTACTTTGCACAGGAGAGCGATAGATTCGGAAGACGATATAGTGCCAACTGTTTGCCAATGCGATCTTCACTTCCTACTCAGCATCCTCGAATTCAATTTACATTTTCTCCACCTGATTCGCCTGACAACGCTACGGAAATGGACCTGAATCAACTGTTTAAGGACACGCCCCAGGAAGTGGCTCAAGCAATCGATCGAAAATGCCGTATCCTTTTCCCACTAGGCTTTGCCTTGTTTAATCTAATCTATTGGTCCTATCTCTAAGCTTGTTTTGGCCATTGTTTGTCATGAGCTCGATCCGGTCCTGAATGTGATGTGGATTAATAAAGTCCAAGAGGCAAAAGCAGAGAAAAGTGCAGTGATCAGGAGATTGGTTGCCTTCACTTGTAAATCACTCTGGCAGACACACGCTGTCGCACTTGGTGGCGATTACGATCAAGACCATGTGGTAGAGGTGGCAGAGGTGGCAAAGTGCGCGCCTAGGCGCAACCGATTGCAACTAGTGCCAACGTACGAGCCCACCATTGCGCGCATTTGACCATTCCGCTCTGTCTTATCGCACAAGCCAGGCCTTATTGCATTGCAAGGATAAATAAATGCCAAACGAGTTTGAGATACTCCCCAAGATTTCGGCAAACATTATTTTTTTTTGGTCGAAAGTACTGAAACTTTGGTGTGATATCCATGCCATACTAAAAGCAATGTCGCTAGGATGGTGGGTGATAGTTGGTGTAATCGTAGTTATCATTGCAATCGCAATCAAGCCACCGAAGCAACGAAACGGACTGGCTCACGTGCACTAGAGCAAGCTATACTGATTAGCTATAATACCAGTTTGACTCACACTCGTACACATCAGAAATCGCAATTTTTTAATTTCTGGGTTGACACTGTTTTGAGGTAGATCGAGTCTTGTCACACATGTGGACAGACGTGCCGCATCAGCACAAGCCACCTCTCCACAACCCACAATTCATCTTTGCCTCTAACTCGGTCGGCATGGAGTGCAAAACTATTCCTGGTGCTACCGTAGCCAAGCAATTTATGTAAGTCTTCTCCTGTCTATTGTCAAGTTTTAATTAACTGTTTTAAATAACTAAATAACTATATTGTTCAAATTTAATTTTATTAAAATTGGATCTACTTTCCTTTGTAACGTAACAATGCAGTGGAAATTTACTGCGCAAAATGTGTGCAGATAAGCGTAAACTTTATCGCACACAGACTTCCTATGCCTAGAGATGCATCAGAGTAGATTAGTTTGTTTGCATATTACTTGTTTTATTTCAATCTTATACATAAATTATACATTATCTGTTTACTGAAACTGTTTTGCTATTACTCAACAAAAATAACTGATTTAATATTAATAACAATATTATTATTGTTATTTAACCCACAGTACTGATCTTAAAGAGATAATTAAAGAAAGCAACGCTAAGGTTAAGTTGGTGAGTTTTTTAGCCAACAATGATCCTTCGGCCGAACAGTACGCTGAGGTGACCAAGCGCAGTTGTGCGCAGTCAGGCATTATCTTTGAGCTGCGCAAGTTAGACCGAGAAGCACTGGAAGATGCTATCATCGAAGCAAACGAAGATGAAACCATTCACGGCATCTTGGTCTATTACCCCGTCTTTGGCGGTGGTCATGATCAATACATTCAGAACTGTGTCAATCCACTCAAAGACGTAGAGGGATTATGCCATCTCTACCGCTTCAACATGTACCATAACATTCGACACATTCACGGTCGGAAAGACCTCAAATCAATTATACCTTGTACACCGTTGGCCGTCATCAAGGTATGTTTTGACATTTACTTTATTCTAAATCTAAATCACTATTTCAAGATTTTAGAGTATTGTGATGTTTATGACCCGGATGTACCTTATGGCAATCAATTACATGGCAAGACGGTGACCATAATCAACCGAAGTGAAGTAGTTGGTCGACCACTTGCAGCTTTGTTGGCCAATGATGGCGCTAAAGTTTACTCTGTTGATATCAATGACATTCTTAAATTTCACCGAGGAAAAAATTTGGAATTGGTCAAATATAAAGTGCAAGATTCGGACAAGAAGTTAGAGGATGTGTTGCCTATCTCTGACATAGTCATCACTGGAGTGCCGAGTCCCAACTACCGCGTGCCCATTCCTCTTCTCAAAGGTGCGTCTCACGAACATGTTTGCTTACTTGCTTACTTGCGATCATCCCCTTGATAATCGACTGTTGTTTTTCTCTCGTAGACGGTGTGATTGCCATCAACTTTGCGTGCGCTAAGAACTTTGATGATGAGATCACTAAAAAGGCATCTATCTTTGTGCCAACCATTGGCAAGGTTACTACATCCATGTTGCAACGAAATCTATTTCGACTTTACAAATATCGTACTTACAAGATCACTAATGGCTATTAACAACTAATATAACTCACGCACATGCCTTTTGTAACGATTATTTCGTTGTTAATCATTTCAAAAGTTTTTTATTTAAATTACCATTTAGTTAATATTTTTTAATTGTAATAGTAAAAAGTATTTGCCAATTTTAAATTTGTCTAAAATGCTCCATTGATTTGATATTGGGACTGTGATAATGTGACTGTAATGTAGTATGATCACTACTTGCATGGAGAGAATAGGCTTCGAGATAACATCCGTTTTCTAGTTGTGGTGATAAATGGGTGAGGTTGGCACTCTCAGACACAGAATGATAACCAATCTGCTCCGGTATCTGCTGCTCTTGTGGTTGATGTTGCTGATGATGATGCATTGCATGGTGGTGGTAGTACTGCAAATGATCTGTCGTTCTTGACCCATAATCCGCTTCCAAAGACTGCCCTTGGACTTGATAGCTAACTTGGTAGCCAGGAGTTTCATAACAATGTGTGGAGGGTTGCATGTCTTCACTTTGGGTTGGAAGTGACTGTTGTGTGACATCCGGCAAGGGAGCTTCGCTGATCAAGCAAGTATGGTTGGCTAGACGCATCACTCCACTGATTTGTTGTGTCTTACGCTGTCGCTTGCGAATGCAATCTTTGCGCATTGAAACAGGTCTAGTATCAAGCTCAAATTATTGGTCACTATTAATTAAAGTTAAGAGACATACCGCTTGACTCCATTGAGACGATAGTAGAGGCCACATGCGTTGCATATTGACTGCCCCTCGGGGGTGCGACGCCACATCGAGGTCACTTTGGTGCCACAATTGACGCAGGACAGTCCCATTTTGCGCGCTGATGACAACAACTTGCGCATGTTGGGTAAAAAGGGTCGGTGGAATCCGTTGACTCGGAAGTAGATGCCGCACGCATTGCATAGATCGTGGTCGTTGTATTTGCGCCACAAAGGGGTCTCGCTGACCCCACAGTTGGCGCACTCTTTATACTCAAACCCAGATGAGTTGCTCGTCTTAGGATTTACTCGGTCACTTTCCGTCCGATTGCTTGCGGTATAATTGGCTTCACTACTTGTCTCTTTATTATCCATCGGCAATCTGGTGTGACTTGAGAACAATTATTCTGATTGCCTTGCTCACACTCAAACCAGACTGACTTTTACCAAGCACTACTTTTTGTTTAAATAAATTTATTCAAGGAAAGTTTACCACTGGTGCGTTTGAATATAACAAAAACAATTAGCGCTCTTATCTACTTTATTATGGTGCATCCACACCTTAGGTGACTTTTCGACTAATTTTTGATAACGCATATAAAACCTATTGTGGTATCAACTTAAGGAAAACTATACTTGTATTTCAAACCTAATGCAATTGAAAATATAGTTACACATTATCAGCTCAGTTCAATCAAAATGCTTTATTGTTATTTTAACTGTTTCCTTTATAAAGAATATAGGCTCTTTTTTTATTATAAATTATAATATAACAAGAACTCGACAAATTAAAAGATTGGCCAGATCTGATGTCAAAGCTTAGAATCTAAACCTAAAAATAAATTACTGACTAAATAAAGTTCTCATCTTGAGAATTAAACAGTTAAATTTTAACTTTAAAAAGTTCACGAGCTCAAAAACCTCATTTTGGAATTGTATAAACATCAAGAACCAATTTAATTGAATTATTTTCTCATTTGTTTCAATTGTCTTGAGATCATCAAGTGACCTCTTGTCTAGTCAAAGAGAACAAGAGACTAGAGAAGTTATTCGTGTTGCACATGACTGAAAAGGAAGTCAAGAAACAACTTGCAACATCAATTGATATTGTATATTGCTATATACCAATTTTTAAAAATATTACATATTGTAGCGGCGAGGACAATATCAATTATTAAGCTACATATTTTTCATACAAAAATAAATAATTTTAACTCAACTTCAAATTAAACGCTTTTAAAGACAATCGTCACATTGACAACTCAGAGATGACTCATCTCATAGTCAGCATCAAAACACATGTTAACCAAAAATTTTCAAAAAAATTATATTAATTATTGAAAATGTTGGATTCTACAAAATATATTTTATTTGTTATATATTATAAATAAAATTGTATATTATACTTTGTAATAGAATAATGCTGAATATCATATCATCATATAACAATAAAGAAATAGAATAAAGTCCTAGAGTAGTTGTCTCTTAAAGAAGTGCTTCGTCAAGCATTTTAGAGCAAGACTCAAGTCTTATAAAATAGACAATGTTGAGAATGACCAGAGACGAAAGGAGAAAAATGGCAGTGGCAGCGAGATTCTGCACGTCGAAGCGACGAGCCATATTTTTGGCGGCGATTGTCTTGGCCACCTCGAGGTCGTGTGAGGGATCAGTGGTACCATTCTCTTTCTTAGTGTCGCACACCTCAACCTGTTCGCTACAGCCATTAGTGCCATTTGTGCCATTGTGCTTAGTCCACTGAGGGTTCGATTGGTGTCCAATCACAGCTCGTACTGTCCAGAGGAGAATCGAGCCAGCGTAGTAGAGACGTAATGATGTGAGCATCACCATCGAGACCATCTGTTCCGCTTTGCCTAATTCCCAAGGTGTACTCATGATGATGTAATGGTCAAAGGCAAAGTAACACAAACAACGGAAGATCTCAAAATAAGGTGCGATTTTCCTAGTAAAAAAGAAAACGAACTATTACATTTGTTGTTCGCATTGTTGCAAATTACTTTGAATCAAAAATGAATCCGAATGAAATGAGACTGAGCAGAATGTAGACCATTGCCGAAGTAGATTTTGTATAAGAAAATCTCTGGAATAGCGAAAATATAAGCCAATGTAGATTAATGGTCAATCTAACTTACAATGAGGGTGTGGTGGCCGATAAGATAGAGTCCCACTAGTAGAGCAATCAAATGCAGGCTCACGTACGCTTTGATCCAAAGAGAAGTACGCGGATCGTAAGTGTACTTGGGCGCATTTCGATCTGGCTCAGGTACGTCGCTAATCAATCCCAGTCGGGGCTTGCCTGGAGACCAGCCGGGTCCCTTGAAGAGGGCAGACATCTTGTCGTTCAGGTTATCCATTTTTCTAAATTTTTCATACACCTCTCGGTAGTAGCCAAACTGAAGAACCATCGGGTCGAATGTGTCGGGTGTGGGTGAAACCACTCCAAATACAATTTCATCCTCCTTGCGTTCTTTCTGATAGGTGCCAAAGATACGATCCCAGATCATGAGCAATGCTCCGTAGTTTTTGTCGATGCAGTACGGGTTCTTGCCGTGGTGCACCAAATGTTGTCGAGGTGTGTTGACCAAATACTCAATGAAGCCCATATCGCCCACCACTGAGTTGTGTAGCCAAATTTGATAAATTAAACTGAATTGCATGTGTACCACCAAAATCTGTGGCGGCACTAAAAAGGCTAAAGGCAGTGGGAAAATCTAAATTAAAGTTAGATCAAATTAGTATTAGTATCAAACAATGTTTGTAACCTATTTACATCATAAAGTAACAAATCGACAACTGAGTCGCGAATAGAAGTGGTCACATTGACATCTTCAGCCATGTGATGGAATTGATGAGCAGCCCACAAAATATTGAATTCGTGCAGTGCCCTGTGGGTCCAGTAGTAGACAAACTCGACCAACAGAAGCGACACAAGCCAAGTCCAGATTGAATGAAGAGGCAAGTCAATGATCTTATAGTTATTGTATAGATAAATATAAAAATGAATAAACACTCCTAGAAAAAGAATTCTAAAACAAACGAATCAATATCCGTCAACAACAAGCAGCAAACTCGCACCTTGCAAACAAGAAAATAATCGCCGAACCAACGTTGGTGACAAAATCTTGCAAACGTGTCAAATCTTTACGTTGGTATAGACGCAGAATTTGTTCAATGAGCACAAACAATCCAACCATGGGGATTAGCTATGGATAAATGAAGTTGAGAAACTAACCCAATGATTGTTTGATTCAAGAGGCACTCACGTTCACTTCATAGTTGACATCTGGTTCCTCTTGATCAAGATTTTCCGAAGGGAAAACAATGTAAAACATTTGTAGAAATTCGTAGAAAAACCTTGTGCCATAATCCAAAGCACATTGGTGGCTCAAACTTGCGTTAGACATTATTGAGGTCTCTTTGCACAAGCTGTTCTCCATGGTGCACACTTTCTCCCACTTCACTTCTCATTTCCGCTATCTTCTTCTGAACCGTATATATATGCAACTATTAACTCAGCTCCTCACAATACCTTCAGATTATTTACTTGATAATATGCATTTACGCACATTTATTTGAAAGCAAAAGTTGAAGTAAGTGCAAAACTTTGAGACTTTGAATGACGTAATAAGTATATAATCTATATTTGTTAATGTTTAAGAGTACAAAAATACAAATTTTACATATATTTAATTTACGTATTTGTTACCTGGTAAGATTTAATTATCAAATTTAAAATGCAGTTATCTGGCGTTAAAGTGAGAAGAAAGGTCTGTAGAATGGTCAAATAGGTGCGCCATGACGAAAGTAGTGAGATACGTAGGTTACGGAAAGGCTCTCTACAGAAACGCGTGCTCTCATGTGATTCGGTAGGCCTGTGCCCACCGTGTTTGGCGCTTCTAGTGTTTTACAAAAATACAAAAATGACCATCACCGTGGGATATTTTGTGCACAACAACGAAAATATTACACAATCACTCAAGAGTACTCTCGAGAATGGGTATGATTGTGCCAGTGTTTTCATATGGTTTCACGAAATAACCAAACAAAACGCACATTGTTTGCAGATTTGAGTTTGCAGTTTCACCAATAACTCATCCTCGCTTCGGTAACTTTGCTCCTTACACCGATGTCTTTCTTCGTGGGCCAGGTAAGATTCTTTTGATACATTTTTGTGAAAGGCATGACCTATTCTGTATTTGAATTTTAGATCGTTCCAAACTGGTAATCTATGTACCGAAAAGAAACTATACGATTCGCAAGAATGTGCTCTTACTCGAAAAAGAGTTTAATTATGCCAGTCACATTGGTATAAACAATCTGATAATCGAATGCCCTGATGAGAAAGCATCGATTAAGAATATGGCTGATGTTTTGAACCGACGGTTTATTTCGGTATCTGAACATTTCAATGAGCACCAAGCACCATCGGTGAGCATCCAAATACCGGTGGTATCGTGGAGGAAACAGGTGGCTACCTGGCGAAGTGACTCGGATGAAATCAGTGAAGATGATTCCTGGAACAAGTGGAATTTGATTCGAATGATATCCCAGTCTCATCCTAAGCTCTTTGTAGCACTCGAGATTGGACCCGAACTTCCTGAGGGAGAAAGGTTGCAACGGTGGTTGGGAGAACCACTGGCCATGATCATCTTACCTACTTCAGTCTTTCTCACCAATGCTTCTCAATTCCCGGTGTTGAGTAAAGCCCACCAACATTTTCTTGGCAAAGTGAATTTTAGTATGGCTCAAAACTTTTGTTTCATTATCAAAGGAAACAATATGCACGGTCACATCAAGCACTATTCTCAATATCTCAATCATCTAAAGTCAACCGAGCTTTTTTCAGATAAATTTTCCAAATTTTTTCGTGATTATGAAGATCTTCTGCAGTTACCTCTTCAGGTTTGATTGAATATTTGAATCTATAGTGATTTGACGAATACTCTCTTTAGCCCCTCAAAGATGATCTAGGTTCCCTAGTGTACGAAGTGTTTGAAACGGACAATATTAAGTATCAACAATATGAATTGGTCAGAATTATATTTGTATATTACGTTAACTTAACTTAATAAGCATTAATGTCATAGGCTATCTATACGGCAATGAAAACCCTGAAGAAGGAGGAAATCATTGCCATGGTTGTTGGCGCAGGAAGAGGACCACTGGTGGAGAAGACTTTAAAAGCTGCATCTGACGCTAACAAGAAGGTGAAGATATATGCATTGGAGAAGAATTCTAATGCAATGGTCACGCTGGATGTGTTGCGGGACTTGAAATGGGGCGGTGCGCAAGGCTTAGTGGAGATTGTCCAAAGTGACATGCGGAGCTGGGATGCGCCAGTCAAGGCAGACCTGGTTATCTCCGAGCTACTCGGCTCGTTCGCCGACAACGAACTCAGTCCAGAGTGTCTGGACGGTGTGTGGAAGTACAGCCACGCGGACACTATCAGCATTCCATGTAGCTACCAGTCCTACCTCTGCCCAGTTCAGTCACACCGACTCTACTCCCAGTTGTTGATGGACCGACGGGTCAACGAGAGCCCGTATGAGTATGGTTACGTAGTGCATGTACGCAACGCCTATCTCATCGATGATCCGCAACCTGTGTTCCGATTTGAGCATAAAGATCTGACCAAGCCGCCCTCGGAGCGCAATAACAATCGCTCCCAATATCTGACTTTCAAGCCAAAGCTGTCCTCAGTATGTCACGGCTTTGTGGGTTATTTTGACTGTTGTCTCTACCAAGACATCTCCCTTTCGATCGTGCCCACCACTCAGAACGACGACATGTACAGTTGGTTCCCGTTATTTTTCCCCATCTCTCACCCATTCAATGTCGGTGAGCAAGACACTATCGAACTACACATCACACGTAACACTGACAGCGTTCACGTGTGGTACGAATGGACTGTCCTCAATCCGGTACAAACCAAAATTCACAACCTTAATGGCAAATACTATTCAATCGGGCTCCACTAGAGTTGACCTGTAAGTGGTGCAAATGTCACTAATACAAACCGCTAATTTGAGCTGTCTTGTCTTCAAAATCATCAACTAAGGTTTCCTCTAGCGCGTTTGTTCAAATTACCTCTATCTCAAATTTCCGGGATTGTGCAATCCAATTGCCCGAACTAATTGATAATCTTGCGCTCTAGATAGTGAACATGCAGATGGAGTTAGGCTTGCGAGGTGACAGACCTGGCGAGTCACGATGGGTTTGGGTGCGTTCGCCTTTCAATGGTTACAATGTTGGAAAGCGCATGGCGGCTAACCTACAAGCCCAATAACCTAGTGCCACTTGATTGTTGTGAATCAATGGGAAAGTGCGCACCACTTGTGGTTAGTGTTGGGCATTGATGAGTGATGGCTAGCGTTGGGTGCGTTCGCCTGTCAATGGCGCGTAGCACATAGCCGGACTTGGTGCTGCAAAAGTGTTGCACTGTTACTAGTATACTTCAACCGACAAAATGCCCTACTCGCCAATCGAATTGTGGCAAAAACTTAATTAATTTAAACAAAACGTACAAACTTTTACTGTAGTTTGTTTCTAGTTTCCAAAGTAAAACTTCTAATTCGTGCAATTTCAAATACAGTATGCCCTCATACTTACTGAGAGTGAGTGTAGAAATCATCAAAGGACTGTGAAAGGTACACGAGAAATGGGGCGGAGTAAGGAAAGCTATGCGTCGTGCTGAGCAGCCTTCCACAGTTCGACCAGCGTGTTAACTCTCACAGTGCTTTGAGGTTGCTTGGGAGCATTTCACATATGACATATGAAACTATTGAAGAGCGAAAGTATGTATGAGCGAGGGAATACTGTACCCCCAGCCGCAAAACGAACGGAGCTATCTACAGATCCTGCATCCTTAATAACTATAGAATGTTTTTATCTTTTGCCAATCAAAATCCAAGCTCAAGTAAGGTAAAGTCTAATAATAATAATAATAATCCAATTAACACCACAAGCACCACCGAATACAAGAGAATCACAAAAACAGGAATAACTCGGCTTGGGCTCATCACCACCATTTGGCACCAACATATCATCTTTGTCTCCTTCTTCTCCACATACTGGTGCCTCTTTCGGGGCTACTTTTTACTGCCAAACCATTCTTTTTCGATTCTCAATCTCTATCGAGACATCTTAAGACCGCAAAAGACCCATCTTTGAATCTGCTTTTTTCAACGCCAATTATCTTCCTCGCTTCATTCTCAGTAAATCTCTACCTAAAGTTTCCCTAAAAACTCACTCCAAGTCTCTTTTTTTCCAAAAACCGTTAGTGTTGGGCATTGATAAGTGATGGAAGCATAGGCGCACCACTTGTGCATCACGATCGACTCGTCCAGTGGCGCATGTGTCCGCGCCACCAGCGTTGTCTCACCGTGTGCTGCCAGTGGTGGTCGTGCCACCGCGCGTCGTGTTGTGTGTTGCGTTGTTGTTGAACTCTACTAGAGCTCGAGCCACCACTTGACTAGGGCAGCCCAGCAGGGCCACTAGGTCGCCACCACGCGAGCCACACGTTGTCCGGATAGCCCAAATGTGCTCTCTCATCCTACCTTGCTCCAAGTGGTGTAAGCATCGTTTTGCTCTGCCAAACGTTGCAGTCAACCTTATCGCCGTTTGGCGATGACACTCGTGTGCAATGAGCTTAACGTTACGCTCAATCTCCTCGCGGACGAGCACCTGGATGTGATCGATTCTAGTTCATTCGCCATCAGCACCTCCGTACAACTCCACAGTTTACCTTTGATGTCTCATGTTGCAACAGTGACGAGTGACAACAGGCAAAAGGTAATAATTTTAATACTTGTAAACACTTGAATCGAGCTTGAATTCTTCATAGTACGATTCTTTGAAAACTGTTCGAATGGTCTGTAAGTCTTACTACGGAAGTGTTTTCTCGACCATGACTGATAGTGGTAGAGCTTTTTATGGGTCTCACCACACAAGCACTGTGAGAGGGAAAGTTTATTGTGCTCTCTTTATCAAGACTCTGTTTACTTCGTCTGCTCGAACTCTCGTTGTTTGCGTAGTTGACTTGAGTGGTAGCGCCCCGGCGAGTTTCTCCAATCGAGTTGGGCACGGAAGCACCATGTTGGTATTGAGTAGTGTCTATTGGAGCTTCGAGTTGGTAGGGTCCTGCTCGGCACTCGATTTGGCTCAATGGTGTCTTGGGGCAGTACCTCGTGTACGCATGCTCGGCACTGCGTCTAGTGAACCAGGTTGGCAACCATGACTCTGTGTCGCCACTGCTATCGCTTATCAAAGGCTCAATTAAACCCCATTACGCTATCTCATTTAAGATAGATCCATTGCCCTACTATCGCTTTCTTTTCACTACCATTAAACAGTTGGCATCAAATCGAGAGTTCTATTTACCCATTTTCGAATTGTTTTCATGTGTCACGCTCCTTTCTCTGTTTGTTTGTTGCAGATAGAGAAATCAACAGTTTTGGTTGAAGCTGTGGAATAGGCGCAATTGACAGTGTCCCAATGACTGTGAGTCAGATCAATATAGCCGAAGGGCAGTTAGAGGAATCTACCATGTGGACCTCATCATGTGCCTTACTGAAGAGCAGTAAATCGATATCAATCACTGCCACCATAGCTGCCACAGGACTACACCTGAGACCGATTGCAGGCAAAGCGCGCTACAGTGGAACGTATCACTTGGACGAGATAGCTTCGTGTGCGGTGGTGCCCAACGAGGCGGTACACCAAGGCAAGTCGTTGTGCATGCGAGACCGTACCGGGCGCTACCTCTTTGAGAACGACGCTTGTCTCCAGGTGACTGTCTATGTAAAGAAACCCAACTCGAAGAGGGTTAGGCGCAGTCAGTTCACTCTTGTCTTCCGCACACAAGCCGAATACGAAGCAAATCTACGCGAGGCCAATCTTTTCCAAGCTAAAGTGGATTCTTTGATCAACACAGGTAAGGACACAAGCACAATCGCCAGCGCTAATGGTAATTGCCTAGGTCACGCACATCTCAAGCCTATTCTAGTGATTCTCAACCCGCACAGCGGCAAAGGCAAAACAGTTAAACTATTCCAAAACAAGGTGCAACCCATGTTGGACGATTCAAACATTGGCTATCACATCTTGATCACCAAATATGCCAATCACGCTCTAGAATTTATTCAGAGTCACAATGACTTGTCGAATACGTACTCGACGGTGGTAACTGTGTCCGGTGATGGACTTCTGTTCGAGGTGATGAATGGCTTCGTCAGTGCACTTGAGCAAAGCCAAGTGAAAAGCATCCCCATTCCGCTAAGTAGGGGTGTCGGTCGAGGTTCAATACCTTACCACTTGTTTTCCTAGGCATCATTCCGGGCGGTTCTGGCAACGGTCTTGCTCACTCAATCAACAGCCTCTACCTAAAGGGCAATCAGTCGTCAAACGACCTTCTTGATTGCACACTACATGTGATTAAGGGTCAGCCCAGAAAGATGGACTTGGTTCGCGTGGTAACGCCCAATAAGGTGTTTTACTCATTCTTATCTTTCGGCTGGGGTCTCATGGCCGACATTGACATTGAGTCGGAAAGACTGCGTTGTTTGGGTGAGCCTCGCTTTACCATATGGTCCATCTACCGGAGTATGGCCTTGCGCAAGTATAGCGGCACGCTAAGCTACCTTCACAAGGACGAGTCAAGTCAGCTCAAGCCTCCACTCGACTGTCCTCTTAGCGAGCCATGGGTTTCGGTGAGCGGCAACTTTGTTCTCGTCTATGCTGCCTATCAGAGATATCTCAATTCCACCTGTAAATTCGCTCCTGATTCCAAGTTGGATGATGAGACCATTTATCTTCTGTACATAAAGGAAGGGGTTTCTTCATGCCAAGTGATTCAATTTTTACTGGCACTTGAAGATGGTTTACACATCAAATTGCCCTACGTGAACTTTGTGCCGGTCAAAGCCTTTCGATTGGTGCCTGACAACAAGACGGACATCATCACGGTGGATGGAGAACAGATAGAATGTTCCCCTGTGCAGGCAGAGGTCATACCTAAAATGGCCTCCATCTTAATGCGTTCCTGAGCATCTCCAACAATACATTCCGTGCCTTTTTTAGTTGCTATTATTCAGTGATACATGTATTTATTATTTATTTATTTTTAAAACTCAAGTTATAAATATTTTTCAAGTGCCTTGTGAACCAATAAATGTGATGAATGGGTGAAACTAGCGTATTTTGACGCATGGAATCCACTCTGCAGCAAGAAGACGAAGAAAGGCTGGATCATCGTCTCGCTCATTGCGAGCTTTGATGTAGTATTTGACCAGGCAAAACTGCAACAATCATTGTCAAACACTGTTAGAAAACGTTAGCATTGGAGAGCAGTCTTACCGACTGGTAGATCTCGTTGGGTTTTTCGATGTAATAAGAAGCCATGTCATTCAAGTGAAGCAACACCTGGCGCGCTTCTCGGTTCACCTCGCGCACCTTTCGAAAAGTGAGAATGATGAGCATAAACTTGCAAACCATGGCCACCGTGTCGAGCATAATCCATTTGGTGGTCATCGAGATTAGTTCCTGATTGACTTGTTGTGAGCCTTTTTCCAATGATACTGAAAACGAATCTAGCACGGTGACCAATAGAAAGATTTGAAAAAGATCCTTGATAATACCGATCACTACGATTAGCAACACATCGCTAACTAGAATATTAAACACATAGTTGACCTGACAAATCAAATCGGCATTCTGCTTAAATAGATTCTTGATTTTTTGAAAGGCAAACGTATTGATTGTTTCGATGCCATTGGTCGATGTTGAACGGATGTAGTTATTGAGACTAGACACCCGGAAGTGGACTCCCTGTTCCAAACAAGATCGACATTTGGTAAGCCTACATACAAATCAAACTACATCGTCTTACACTCAAAACGGCCAAATAGACAGGAATGAAAAGAAGAATGAAAAATCTGCCTATAAGGTGGTAGTAGAACTCGTTCCTTCCTACAGTGGCATAATTGTGAGCCAACTTCCACTCGAAGCTCACAACACTGGCTGTAGTGTTAGTTGCCAAACAGACACATGCGCTGAGCATTTTAAACATTGTCCAAAAGGGATTACTGCGATTTTCCATGTTCTGGTAAGTGATGCGTCGATCAAGCATTTTGACAATATTACAGAGCAGATATCCTTTTGCCCACACCACATTGTAACCAAAAATAAGTGGTATGATTTCATAGAGATAAATAGTAAGACTTATCAATCTCTCTGACAGCTGACCACTTCGCAGTAGATCAAAAGCGGGACTGGCAAATAAATAAATGATGACAAGATTAAGCATCGACATGATGACTATCTCGATTCCGTTAGTCACTACTAGAATTGGAGTGGAAAAGCCAAATTTGAGCCACTTGACGGTATCGTTTACTACGAGATCGGCACGTTGACTCAATTGGTAGAGACTGGTGACAGGTACACCAACCAACGCATAGGGAGCCACTGTGCCCAGAACCACATTCTTCCAGATGTTAGTTTGTTCACCGATGCTGGCACTATAGTCACTGGTGCTACGCAAGAAGACGATCTTCTCATTGCTTCCATAGAGTGAATTGACTGAGTCTACTTTAGCCGAAATAGATTCTAGCGTGTTGATCGTACCTTGTCTCACTGCAATCTCGTTGGGTGATGCAGTGGAATCGGTTTGATTGACTAGCGCCCCCAAGCTTGAATCGGTGGTTTGGTCCACCATCTCACTCGTTCGGATAACTTCATTGATAGGTTGGACGCTACTTGACGTCGATGAATTATTATTCTCAATAATCGTTTCGTAAATTTGTCCAGTTTCATCTTCTTGAAAATCCGAATTTTCTACAACAGGGAGCTGAGAGCTGACGGGTGAGTCGTGTGTCACCACGTGACTCACCCCACTCCCATTGGTGTCAAGCCGCTCTTCACCTGGTCTTGACATGTGCTCACCTTGTCATTGAAACATCAGTGATACATCACTTGCGTAGTGTCACTTGATCTTCTGGCTTTCAACGTCTGACTGGCGTCTCAATTAGTCTCCCGTGTCTCCTTAGTAATTTGTTACTGTCAACAAAACAAAAACTTCACGTTTTGGCCTCGTACTCTTTACTGAAAAATATCGATCCACTTTTAATGGTTACTGCTGTTTGCCGGAGCACCGCTTCAAATTTGAAATGAGGGCTTCATTATCGTTTTCAAGCACGTCAATAAGCTGCTTGGGTGATCATAGGGTCTACAAAAGGGTCTCATAAGTTTTCATTTTACTAAAACATTGTTAATCATGTAGATTCTCAACCGCAAGCAAACCCGATTCATTTCATTAAGCCAAACTACCACAAAATTTTGAATGGCATCTTCAAATTTCATTAAATCAAAACAGATTTGTTGTACAAAATTCGAGAAGAATTTGCTGTATCAAAGCACTGTATATAGTTTTTAGTTTACGGTGCCCATAATAATCATAAAGGCGCAGATCCGCAGCTGGCCAACAGGCCAGCGGCAAATAGAGAGACTCGGTGGGTAAAAGCATCTTAAGTGCTTTAAAACGTCAAAATTTGGTCTCAGTTATGAAATAAACTCTAACCTCAGAAAGGGAGACTACTTTTTGTCTCTGCCATTGTATTTTCGTTTTTACTAAGCTAATTAAAAGAATAATAAAGAGAACAATTCCTTCAGCACCCACACAGTGGGCCACACTGCGGAAGCTAGGAATAGGAAGAGAGAGAAAGAGAGAGAGGCGCTGGTGTCGCGACTGGCAAGCTATTTGCTATGCAAAAGATATGGAAACTTTAGTGACTTCTAATTTATGAACTATCAGTTTTAAAGTAATTCAGTAAAAAATGAAAGCTAGATGGAGTTATTTCAATTAAAATGGTATGTTACTTAAGTCTGTAAGGCGTGTG